>JASCZW010007284.1:0-69957 GCA_034211315.2 Aedes japonicus
ATATACACGGTGTTCAATAAGTTCGATACACTTTCAAAATTTGTTAAAAAATGAAAACATGTTTTTTTATTTTTTGATTTATGTTATTGAAAGCTATGTTTACAAGGAACGTTTACAACATTTCTCTTGGAATGACCCCTCTTGTACTCCTTAACGAGCTTCAAACGTTTCTCGAACGCGTCGCAGGCGGTACGCACGGACTGCATGGGCATTTCGTCCCAGATTTTGAGAATTACCGTCTTGAAATGATCCAAAGTGCTGACCTTGTATTCGTTCAGCTTCGCCATCATATAGGACCAAACAAAAAAGTCGAGAGGATTCAAGTCCGGGGAGCTGGGAGGCCACAAAGTTTTGTCCAGAAAGTCGGTTAAATTGTCCCGACACCAGGCTTGAACCACATTTGCCGTATGGGCTGGTGCACCGTCCTGCTGGAACACGTAGTGCTCATCGCCGTAGAGGCTTCGGAGACTGGGGCAACAACCTTTTCCAAAACCTCAGTTTTGTAGTACGCCGCGTTGATTTTGACGTTTTTTTCAATAAACACCAAGGGTAGCTTACCACGTTTGCATACTGCCCCCCAAACCATCACCGACGCGGCACTTTGGAACCGAGGGATGTTTATATTGGATTCAGGAATGCTGTCCCTCGATGGCGCCCACACCCGGTCATTTTGCACATCAGTGCGGCTGCTGCAGCACGAACAGTTTCTCGTCCGAAAAACAAACTCCTGACCAGCGTGCCGAGAGAGGATCCTCTTAGCTCGATCCAACCGCTTTTTGCTGGTAGCCTCCGAAACGCCATGGACCTTACGTTTTTGTAAGGCCTGAAACCAAGGTCCTTGGTGAGTATGGTGTGAGCGGTTCCAATGGAAACGTTGAGATCTGCAGCCGTTTTCCGGATTGAGCGGTTCTTTTGCGCCGAATTCGCTCCTCACGATCTTGATGACCTGTGGCGTCCTCGCTGAACGCGGCCGACCGATCTCGCACGGTCATTGGTCGAGGACGTCTCCCGGTATCGCCTGATGGTCGTGTAGACAAAGTTCCGCTTGACCCCATGCGATTTCAGCAGCCGGAATATATCGCCGGGTCGCTCACCGTTCAAAAACGCTTAATTACGAAGTCCCGATACTCTTTCATCGCGCGTAACAAACGAACAACAACTAACAGAATGTCAACACCGCGCACATTCGGTAGCGTATGAATGAAGCTAAAGCTGACACCAATACCAATGCAGAATATGTACATGGCACATACCTACGCAATGATGAAAACTTGTATTCGAACTTATTGAACACCGTGTAGAGCAGTTCCAGGCGAAACTCGTCATAAAGTGAAGAAATTTTAAACCGCTTGGATTTCGACGAAGTTTTGCGAACACAGAATAAGAATTTTGACATTAGGATACATTGTTTGAACTCAAGAGTTACTTTTGAGAAGGGCTTATGCGTTTCTGATACAACAGTTTTAGGAAAACAGTAACACGGAAATCGTTCGTTTTAGAAAAAAATTGTCGCAGAAGAAATGGTAGGAAATCAAAATTTCCATGAAAAAAAAGAACACTTGAAAAAAAATTTTTTTTTCATGAAAAAATCATAATAAAACTTAAAAATCAAATTCCCAAAATACGATATGCATATTTTTCTTTAGATTTGGATGTTAAAATTTGCACAACAGTGCCACCTCTTAAAAGGTAAGAACAACATGGACAAAAAATTGTGAAAAAGTTTTACTAAAACAACTTTTGGAAGATTTTCATAAATTAATTTATGTTATCAAACGTAACTTTCAATGCCAAAATAAGACTAAACGTCAAATTTATGATCGAAATGTTGATAGTAATGATATTCCTAAAAGCAACAGTTTTCAAAATATTTTGAATTTAATTTCATGAGTGGCCAAAAACTTAAGAAACACGCTCTTTTCATAAGTTGTTCGAGGTGTTCCATCACCAAAACTTAGTTCGTTTCATTTTTGTTGAATTTTTGCTAAATAATTGTTTTGATGCGACTTTGACTTATTTGTACACAATATTGAGAAAAAGGATCAAAATATTGCTATCTCTGTGAATGTGAAAACTGGCCAAAAATCTTGGATTTCGAACAATGGATGCTGAAAGAACTAAAAACAGTAAAAGATACAAAGCGATATTCTTTGAATTAACTTTTTCAGGACTAAAATTTTCAAACTGTAAAATACAATATATTTTATGTGTTCTGATTAAATTGAGGCTCAATAACATAGAAATGATTGAAAAAAGTAGGATATATTTTTTAAGATGTGCTAGATTGTCCAAATTGTCCTGGAGTTGGGAATTTAAGGTCTACAGTTGTAACACAGCATATGTATACATTATGATGTATATTCAAACATATTCAATGAATGCCCTGGAAGACCAACAGACATTATGAAAATCTTGGGATGTTTATGTCAAAGAAACTCAAATAACTTTTAGTTATAAAGCTACTGTTACAATAATTGTAGACCTTATGTTTTCAAGGACCCAAAACTAATAGGATTATCCTATGAAGTCTGCGAAAGTTTCCGAATATTCATTGAACATGTTTGAATAGTTATCGTAGTTTTATATAGCCCGAGAAGCAACGGTTTTTTAATGTGTATCATAATTTCTGAACTGAAGTCCGTTTTTATGAACTTGACATCCCAAGATAATCTGATAACAACTGATGACCTTACAGAAGATTACTGAATGTGTTTGAATGCATATCGTCACCTTTCATAAGTTATAAAGCTATTGTTATGACAGAAGATCCTAACTTCTGAACTCAAGTTTTGGAAGTTTTGGTAACCTATAACATCTCAAGATATCTCACTCTATCTGTTTACCTTCCAAGAGACACACTTAAATTGTTCAAATGCATATTTTTACTTTATTTGGTCCAAAGAGCTATAGTTACAGCTGTAGATCTGAAATTCTGATTTCCAAGGTCAGTTTTGATGACTTAGAACATCACAAAATTATCATATTATGACTATTGACCTGGAAGGTTCATTTAATATATCTGAATACATATCATAATCTTATAAAGCCCTAAAAGCTACTTTTATAACTGTAGATCTGAAGCTCTGACTTGAGTTCAGTTTTTTGGATAACCTAGAACATCCCAGAAAGATACAAAAATATTTAAAATTTATCACCAAAAATTCAATAACACATATGCTAATGTACCATATTTTAAAACAAGGCTTTATATTATTAAGAAGGCATTTATTTTATGAACTTCTTCATATTCGGGATGTTCTTGCTTGTAAATTGGGTCTTAAACTCATATGTTTTTTATATTTTCAGACAGAAGAATTGATGTACAAAAAATTTGTAAAAGAATATCTTGTTGAACACTTTTATTCAGTCTGTAATTTTACACAGCCATTTTGCTTCTGGGGTCATACATGACCCAGCCCTGAATTTTTCAATAGTACGTGACCCGATTTCAACATTTTTTTTCCTGTAGAAGGAGATGTTCGCTCATCACCATGAGGCACCAAGAGTGAACAACAATGTTTTTGGCTAGAATGAAAGATGTGAAGAGAAAGTGTTGAAAGGTCCGTCAGAGTGCGGCAGGTAGGAAAATTAACAGATGTTTTTGAAAATTGAGCGAAAGGGCATGTATCCAATGGTACTCGAACCATGGACGTCAATCTTTGCCTAACATCCCACTGCGGGGTAGGTTGTAGCGAAGGAACCAGACCGCCACTTCAACAGGCAAAAATTGACGCATGGAAAGACGCTCATGTACCACTGTGGCTTGTATAGTTTATTCTTAGCGATCTATTGTGTGCACTCTGTTTACTGATGCGCACATGGGGAGAGGAACTCTCTCCTTTTTTGGTTTGTTTTGATTCGCACCGACTGACGATCACTAAAGTTTTTCTCGTCGTCTCCAACGTGGAGAGAAACACCGTAAGCGATGCGATACTGTCCCACTAGTAATGATGGTTAACACCATTTCTGTGGATGATGATGTAGCCAGAGAGTGCTTGATGACTCAGGGGGATGAGCAACATCCCTTCACATCGCTGGACGCATAATACAACAATTAATGACCCTATTAAAGTTGAAATATTCCAATCCATTGGTACCTTGAAAATCTTTGAGAAATGACTGAGACATTAACGCTCAAAACTTGACCACTTTTCGTGACGGTCGTATTGCGATTTTGTCAAATTAACTCCGTATAGAAAACAAAGATGTAGTCCAACGTCAAAACACAACTTGATTGAAATACCGGGCAGTGGTGTGATATGGAAAAGTCAGTGGATGAATTTGCGTCATACTTATTCCTGTGTCATACTTTATTATATTACTATTAGAAATTGGATGATAGATCATATTTTGACTTTGAAAATAATTTTTTTTAAATGAAAATCTGCTATCCAAAAACTGCTATCTTACCTCTTTAAAAATGGCATTTTTGTCCAAATTAAAAAAAAATGTATACACAGCGTATTTTGGGATTTGGTATTTTATATTTTAACTAAACGTATATTTATTTTTTCAGTGTAAATCGTCCATGGACATTTTGATTCCCTATCATTTCTTCTCAGACCTTTTTTCTGTAAAACGGGCGATTTCCGAGTTACTGTTTCTCGGAAACTGCTGTATCAAAAACACATAAGCCCTTCTCAAAAGTCCTTCTCTCGTTCCAAAACGACCGTTCCTCATGCCAATACACTTATACTGTTATTCCAAACAAGTTTGAAAAGTTTCAGCCAAATTTGAAATACTGAAGCTTTGTCATTTACTGATTTGGCGTGGAACCGCTCTATAACAGATCGCGAGATCACAATACTTCTCTTATGAAAACATAAAGTTGCCTTCCTTGGGCCTCTATGGTATTCAAAAAATTCTGTCCTGGGGTAGCATCATTATCCGTACAATGCTAGACTGCGTGATTGATGCCAGCATAACTGTTTCCATCTTCCAGTGTAACAGCCGTCCTAGATTTCCGGTTTCACAATCGATTTGCAAACTCGAAAGGATATGTGGTATTTGTCTTTCATTCAACTAGCATTTCTGTTATCTTTGCAAACGAGTCCGCATTCTCGTTGCCTGGGGTTGTGCAATGTGGAAAGACCCTTACAAAGGAGATCAAATAGGACATCTTTCGACCAGCACACTCATCTGCTTTCTTACTATTCAAAGTAAATAAGATGTTTTCCTACAAGGTTTCATCAACCGAAGAGCGTTAGCCAAACTGAGGCTGTCCAAAAAGATGAAGTACTGGTCTTCGGGTTTGTTGGAAATCATCCCCAATGCGAAGTTGATTGCTACCAACAACATCAACAAGGTATAAAATAACGCGAAGACTTAGAAGCTCATGTATTTTCATCAGAAAATACGAAAAGTGCTTTACCATCCTTAATGAGCGAATTGCATGTAAAGTACTGAAACTATCCGTGAAAATGAAAAAATGATCCGGTGTGAGTGAGGCAATAATATCTAGTGTAAAGTGTATTGCCGCTAATACTGTGACAATTACGGAACAGGAAGTTTGAAGTATACGATTGGTGCTATATATTTCATTAAATATACCAAAACCTGCTGCCTCTATCAATGATATATCAGTGAAGAACGATTTAGTGGAATCAACTTGGCCAAACTTTGCAGCAAATATCACCGGAGTAATCATAGGACGATGATGCTCTGGGATTCCATGAAGCTCCTGCTTTATAGATAAATCAAAATGAACCGAACTGCCGAAGTCGGAGAAGCAAACACGATTGGGAATATTCGGCGAAGAGTTGACGTCCTGTGTTATGTACAAGTGATACAAAGTCATGAAGCGAGTTTGACGAATCAACTCAAGGAGCTTCTCAACGTTTTCGATCACCTGGGGGGGTTCATTACTTCGCACCTGGTGAGAGGCCGGAGAGACTGATCCGAGCATTCCAACAATTTTAGAATACAAGAAAACATCGAAGGGTCGGTAGATTAACCCTTATGTGATCGACATGGTACCCGGGTACCTTTTCATGTTTTACATTACAAATTTTCATAGTTTGTTTTAAACCAGGAAGCTGAAATTCAGTGACATCTTAATAATAGTTGGAAGGCAACTTTTTGCATAAAAACATTTCGTATAGTAGAAAGAGGGTCTGAAGGCGCTTCGATTTTTTTACCCCTTAAGTGATCGACAGGGCACCCGGGTACCCAACAAATTCAAATGATTATAACTCTGGCTTTGATTGACCGATTTTAATTCTTTTGGCACCGTTAGGTTCCAAAACTTATTCGCTTTAGAGAAATTATTAGCAATGACCATTTCAGTGCATCTGGTTCCCGTAAATCCGGGCTACCAGGGCTGTGTTCCGGTACGGAGACTCAATATCGGAAAATCTATTGAATATGCAGGAATGTATGTCAGAATGTTTTGAATAATTCCAATAAACTATTTGTATCCTATTGTGGGTCATATGCCAACTTGTACCTGGAACAGCCATTCTGTAACAGGTACTCTTGGGGCCTAGAATGGCCATAAACATATTTAAAAAGAAAGCCGTGCAATATGGGTATCAAAATTAATGAAATTTCTCCAGTAAGCTATTTCTCAACCTTTTGTGGCTATCTGATGATTTGTCCTCGGACCGGTCAATCCAGAACAGGTCTCCGTGAGGCATCGAGTGGCCATGAACAATTTCAGTAGAAACCCCTGGCAATATGGGTATCAAAATTCATGAAATTTCTCCAGTAGGATATTTCTCAACGTCTTGTAGCCATCTGATGATTTATCCTTGGACCGGTCAATCCGGGACAGGTTTCTGTGGGGTCTCGAGTGGTCATGAACATTTTTGAAGGAAACCTTGACAATGTGGATATCAAAATTAATGAAATATAGGATATTTTTCAACGTTTTGTGGCCGTTTTGTTCATGGCCACTTGAGGCCTCACGGGAACCTTTATCGAGTTGACCGTTCCGAGGACAAACTATCAGATGGCCACACAACGTTGTGAAATCGTTTTCTGGTTAAATTGTTGCCCCCCCCCCCTAACTTTTGAATCAATTTTTATAATTTTAGTGTTTGCTTCAATTTTTATTATTAAGTATTAATGTTTGATAGATTGCCCGTTTGCTCTCAATAAAAATGCGCGAAGTTGCTCAGCACTGAACATTTATTTTCAAAGTAGCTTTCACGCGTTTCGTAAACATGGATTTTGTACATAGAACAAATGTCTCGTATATTGTATGAAACATTCATAATGCTTTTTATCTGGTGAAATGCTATCATTACACCTTTTGTAAAATGCACGAAATGAACTTCGTGATGAACGAGCCAATCGCTGTTTCTCTTTATACCGTACTCATGCATGATGGTGTTGCTGCTGGTATGGGCGGAAATAATTTATCCATCCCAAAACAAAAATTAAAGCACTGTCGTGAGCTATAACTTCATGCTCATTAATCAAGATTGTTCTCACGAGTCAGCGTGGCCTAGTGAGATCAACCACGGATTTAGAATCAGCACTTTCCAAATATTTCAGGTTCGAGCCCCATGTCTGAAACAATTAAAAAACGCTGGACAATTCCACGTGGTTGCTTTTTTTGTCAATTACATTTTGAGTCGATAAAGTAGATCTGTCAGTCGTTCATCCAACCACCAGAGAGACGTTTCTTTTTAATTTGTGACAAAATATTCGTAGCTCTTTGCATTGTTTCCGTACAATGTACGAATGTTCTTTCTGTGTCAACAAAAGCTTCGTGCTTTTGACAGTTGCGCGTGCAATTAATTACGAATGCATCTTCATAAAAAGAACAAATCAGTTTCGTTGCAGAAAACAACGAATGGATTAGTGAGTATTACTTTCGATTTTGTTATATAAACTAAAATTAACTTTCAGTGTGGATTTTGAGACAAGATGTAGTAAAAAAGTGCAAAAAGTGGATATACATGATAATTTTTTTTAAAAAGCAAAGACTAAATTTTTTCTAACATATGATATTCTACGGGCGAGACGAAACGACTCATATAGCAGTTTCAGAGACAAGACAGCAGTTGTTTTATCCTATCGGAAGATTTTATCCGTCCTATGAACATGCTTAAGATAATAAACATGATTGACCACCCGAGGCTGCTACTCCGTTGTTGCCAGATGAGCTGTCATTACACAAAGAACCACCAGATGATGCTTAGGACTAGCAACCGTTATCAATGTGAAAAAAAAACTGGTGATCTCAAACTTATGCAATTACCAGCACCTGCCTCGTCCGAATGCAGGTCAAATAAGGGAAGGAAATTTCATAAGAAGGGAAACACCAACGCGATCATACGTTAAACTTGCGGTTATATCCTAGATATAACCCATCTCTATTTTTTTTAGTATTAAAGCCTATTTCTGATTTAGACCTATTTATAGCCTATTGGAGCCAATTTATAGAGTATTGGAGCCAATCACAAATGGGATAGTGGTTTACTTGTTCCAGGATATGGTGGTACAGCGAGCATGACAAATCAATATTATGGATCACAATTAATTGTGATCCCCACATCTCACCTGGAAGCATTTTTGTTGTTTATTTTTCTGTGCTCACTCGACTACTCACATCACTGAATTATAGATAATCGAAGCAATACGAAACGCGCCATATAACAAAATAGTGGGTAATAAAGCATCGACAAAACTTTTCACGGCCGATGCTCGAAATGCTTTTTTTTGCCGATGCTTTTTTTGTAAACTTTCAATTTTTACAACTGTACCAATGCTATAGAAGCTTCTTAAGAATGATGTCCAGGCTCATTGGTTTAGCATCAACCGGGAAAGACTTGATCCAATACTCAATGATATTATTATCTCCACTCTGCTCAATCAAACGGTTTGTTGTGTGATACATTGGATGGATTAATATTATTTGAGAAAACTCAATATAGACGTCATCTAAATTTTGCATATTGACTGGCAATCTGTGAAGACCCACCTAGTACCTTATAATAAGATGTTTAGAGGTGGACCGGAAGATTCGATGAGCTACCTCAAAGATTTTTTTCTGTTTCTATGGGAGAAAAACGGTGTTTTGCGGTGTCGCTTTGTCAATATATACACTGAAAATTTATTTTCGTAAATTAGCTTTCACTCTTTTCGTGAACATGGAGTTTGTACATAGAACAAATGTCTCGTAAATTGTAGTATTCTTAATGCTTGTCATTTGGTGAAATGCTATCATTACACCTCTTGCAGAGTGCACGAAATGAATTTCATGAAGATCAACCAATTGCTGCTTTTATTCAATCATACTCATACATGTTGGTATTGCTCCTCGGGTGTGCTGGAATCATTGATTTTATTTTTTTTTTTTTTCGGGTACATACTGAGTCGATATAGAAGATCTGTTAGTCAATTATGCAAACATCAGAGTTTCTTTTTTATTGATAACAAAATATTCGTAGTAGTTTAAAATGTTTTCCTAAAATGCACGAATGTTCTTTCTGTGCCAATAAATGATTCGTGTTTAGACAGTTACGCGTGTGGCATTGAGTACGAAGGCAGCTTCTTGAAAAGTACAAATCTATTCACAACGAATACAACGAATAGATTTGTTAGTCCTACTTTCGATTTCGTAATAAAATCAAAATATAATTTTCAGTGTGGGTGAGAGGGTCGTGAAGAAAACGTACATTTTTCAGTACAAACCGTGAACAAACTTGGTGGTTATCCTATACACAAATCCAGCACCATGGTTGCTATTTAACGCGGTTCGATTTTGAAACAAGTAGAAAACCTAAGCTTTTTTAAATCATTTTTGTTTTTTTTAATCCAGAACAAGCATTGCTGCCAAAATTTGACGGGTATTGTAGTACTTTGAGTAAGCGTAGAGATGATAATCCACCCGTCGTTCAGGCGGATTGTCACAAAGTGAGGCTCGATTCCATCTCTAGCCTGTGGAACTTGAAAATGTTCCTACTCTTAGTACTGGTCATCCGAGCGTTGTGTTGTATAATATTATGTGTTCAGTGTGTGCAACCGCTGGTTTCAGAAGGTGTAATTCTATCTCTCTCTCTCTCTCTCTCTCTCTCTCTCGCTCTCTCTCTCTCTCTCTCTCTAAAAAAATATCTTGCCCCACCCTATTTGAAATCCTGGCTACGCCTATGGCTCCCGGCAGCAGTGGTCGGATGAGCAGCTTTGTGATGGCCCCAGCAGCCGCCAGCCAAGGAGCATCGATCTGCAAAGCTGCCACCAGTTTAAGATCCCCCGGACGTACGAATTTCTTTCAGTGTGTGGATTAGCTGTCAGAAGGATCCTGTAACCTTCGTCGACGTGCATATTTTTTACTTTTAAAATGAAACTTTGATAATGGCGTCTCAACAACGGGATCTGCGTAATTGTATTTTGAACAAGTGGTTAGAGAATCCTAATCGTTCACAGAAAACAATCACGGTCGGGGTGCCTCAACAAACGGTATCAAACGCCATCCGCAGGTTTCTGCAAACTAGAACAATTCAGAGGCTACCAACCAATCAGTGGAAAAGTGGAACATGCTATAAAGATGATAAACAAGAGTTGAAAGTATACAAAGAAAGTCCAGATGTTGCCAAAAAGTTGATCTAGCTAAGTCAACTGTGCAGGACATTAAAGTGAGATGAAGACTGAGGTCGTTCAAAGTCTAGAAAAACCCTTGCCGAGATTATAAAGTGAAAAGTGGGCCCAAAAGCTATAGACTGTTCCAGAAATTACGAGCACACCTAATGTACGGTAATTTTTATTTGAATGAAATTTTTCAAATTATAAAAGTGTAGTACACAAATGGTACACTGTGAGTGGAATCTCTTTAAGAGAATTGAACAAGAAAGAAGACCCCACTGCCCAAGAGCGTTACAAATTGCAGCTAGAAAATATGGAGCATAAGATACTTATGAATATGCATTGAGGAGTGGTCGGAAATCCGGTCATGTGAGATTTGTTATTGACAAGAAGATCAGGGATGCCTATAAGCTCGACTACAGCTGCATATTGCCTGCCAAACCAAATTTTTTTTGGAAAACTTGGCCTTTTTCTCCGTCCTGAAATGCTCCTCTACACCATTTCGTTGCTTGGCAGTATAAGAAGATATTCCGAAAAGCTGCTTGATGTTTTCCAAAGTTTCATCGTCCATTATCACGCAGAAAAACTTCGTCAAATATTCGCGACACAACTTGCGAGCCCAGGTTTTAGCCGTCACATTCTGTTTATCATTACGGTTCGGTACAGTTTTCACCTTGAACGACTGCATACTTTACCAGTGCTTAGAAGTATGCACGAAAGTCATTTCTATTTTTCTGGCCACATTACGTACCAAAAGATCTAGTCTCTTCTGCAATATTTGCTTCACCTTCGCGTCCTTCTGGTGGTTCCTGAGATCCGTTTTTGTTCCGCTCCCAGCGTTCCTGGCTGTTGTCAAACGTATACTGAAATATTTAGGAACGTTATGGACAGTACTTGCAGGAAAACCAAGCTGTTTTGCAAGTTTTCTTACTGACAGATCCGGATTTCCATTCCGACCGCACACAAATGCTTTTCGCACGCCATCTTCGATCTAAAAGCTTGTAGTATCACAAAAAATTGATTTTACGCAATTAATAGACATACGTTCATCAGTCAGCGAAATATTTCACGCGTTGATGAAGTATTTCCAGCGATATACGTATTTAGGTGTGTTCAGATTTTTTCGCGAACAAGCCTTAAAGACATACCGGAACTAGAACTCAACACGTCTGTGAAACTGAGTGCCCAGAAACTATATGATACCCTTTTTGTGTAGAAATTCTGGGTGTATTAGTAGAACGATTGTGATTGGAAACTAGAGAATTTAAAATTAACATTTCATTTTGATCTCTTTAAAAAAAACATTGAAACACTTTTTTTATAGTAAACTTTAGTAACACTAGTAAACGCGGGGAAGTCTTTTAAATTCCACTAGAGAAAGCTTATCTTTTGAAAGTTAGGCTTATTACAGTCGCAGATGAAATAGGCCTATCTGTCAAAAGGCAAGCTTTCTCTAGTGAAATTTAAAGAAATTTGCTCGCGTTTACTAGTGATAATTCGAAAAAGTGTAACAATGTTTTTATTTTAATTTTTTTAAAAGTGATCAAATGAAGTGTTATTTTTAAATTCTCCTAGTTTCCCAATCCAAATCATGAGTTTTATATATGTTGCAAGCCAGGTCTGGTAACTATTTGAATAAGGCCACTTTCCCGAAGGAGCTTGGACTCCGGTAGGTCCTTTTCATGTAGACAGTATGGCCAGAAATCCTTGAAACGTCTTTTCGTGACCTCATTTTGTAAAATCATGAAGTTTGATGTGTCGCAAGCCAGGTTTTGTCAATGATTTGAACATCCACTTTTCCGGAGGAACTTGGACATCGGAGGGTCACCTTAAGTGGCCAGTATGGTAAAAATTCCTCAGAATGGTTTCCGAAAACCTATTTTTGCAAAATTATGAAGTTTGATGTGTCGCAAGCCTAGTTTTGGAAAATATTTGAATATGGCCACTTTTCCGGAGGAATTCGGATTCCGCAGAGTATGGTAAGACACCCTCAGAAAGTCCTCCGAAGACAAAGTTTTGCAAAATCATGAAGCTTGATATCCCGCATGCCATGTTTTGCCTCTAAAAATATTCTGTCCATCATCCCTGGACAGGTACTTATCCCACCTTGGAATTCGAAACTACGGACATTTTCGGAATAAACAACGTAGACTCAAAAATAAGGATAATTTTGTGATCCTTGCAAAAACCGCATCAAAATCCAGTGGCCAACGATGGAGAATCATTAAATTTAAATATGATTTTTTCTTTCTCGGTGCGGTTGGGGACGGACGTGTTAATCACCTGAATACGTAGTGCATTAGACCTTTAAAATGTATAATTATTTGAACGTAAAGTCAATCAGTCCCAAATCAGTTAAATTTGAGGCGAGACATTCCTGAGTCACTAAAATATAAAGTGAACAGACCTAAATCATTTGAATACAAAGTGAATTTGCATACTCACTAGCGCCACGAAGCGGTGGAACTATAAACCAAACTTCCGGATGCACTTGACCATCTGAACAATTTTGTCGAAGACTCGAACTTTCCATCTTATCAGAATCACGAGGCAGAATAGGTTAAAAATGCCCAAATTTACATGCTCACTAGTGCCACTTAGTGGTCGAACTCCAAACTGTTTGAATATCGTTGATCTTTTGAACCACTTTGCCCAAAACTATTCTATCTTATCTGAATCACGAGATAGAACAAGTTGAAAATGCTCAATTTTGAATCATAAATGTACCTGTATTTAGGCGAAGCATTAATTTCCGACGTGATTCAACATTCAACTGAGTATTGCAATACTTTTCCAAGTCCGCACTTATGTCTGTAAGTGGATTCTTCTTGCGGTGGAAGTGAATACTTTCATTCGATTGCTCAGCCTCTGGTGAAAGCTTCTACAACCGAACGATTAAGCTCAAATGACAAACATTGTTAAGCTGCCAAATACATTTCTCTCTTCACGCAGTAGGACCTTCAAATGTTTCAGCTCTCCAGATGACAAATGCATTTAACAGTAAATGTTGCACACCAGCCGCACAAGGAAAGGTATCACTTTTAACCTTTAGCTCGCGACACACGCGCGTGCGACGAGGCGACGGTTAATTATGGGACGGTCTTGTTTTGATATTGGATTTGCTATTGCGGTTTACTTTTTGATTGCAATAATTTATGGATGCAATTGTGGATTGGACACCGTGACTCTTTTTTCGGTTATGCTCTTGAAGGTCAATTTCAAAATATCAATTCGGAGCCTGCTGTCGCAAGTCGAAACGACGAACTTTTGCTCACGCAATGAACAGTGTTGTGCTACAAGAGTGCAAACTGGATCGCATTTAGCCCCATCGAAGGAAGGAAGAAAAGAAGCAAAGAGAGAAGCCGAAGAGTGTGGGCATCTCAAAGGATGGTTCTTTGACATTTTTGACTCTTTCCGTGGGGTGAGTGAGTGGCGCGCACTAGCAGAAGCAAGAAAACAAGTGCTCAGTTCGATCGTGAAGGTTGGATTAGTTGGGCCCGTTGCTCAGCTGACCGGTAAATGTCGAAGACTGATGCTGATCGGGACTTGTTTTGGATGAATTCAGTTATCTGGGATTGGGGGCCGGTAATTTGAAGGGCAACATGAACCCGTTCTTCGATAGCGGAGAATGGTAAGGAGGTAAAGTTGATTGACATTTAACCAAGGGCAAGCCGAAAGTAGAGCAAGGAGTTGTTTGTCTGATTATGATGTAAGGATACTTTGTATTGCATCTTGAATAATGATAAAGTTGGAGAAAAAGTTTACATTTGGAGGCTAAGTCTGTCTAAGATTCTCGAAAAAGTGTGTTCATGTTTCAAATATTCTTCTAAAGGTTGAAGTCGATGATAAAGACTGCCCCAGAGGGTATGGATGCATCCAGTTTTCAGTAAAAATATGTACAACACAAGTGTTGGAAATTCCATTCTTATTAGATACATTATAGTAGCGCATCAGATTAGTGTTCTCAATATTTGTAATCTAGCGATTGCATACAAGCTGGCACACTTTCTTGAAAACATTCTTCATAATATTCAGCAAAGACTTCTTAGCTAGAAGTTTTGACACTTTTTTCCAATCTTTTTCAAACTGATGAATCCTATTTGCTGCCGAGACATGTTTCCTAAGATGATCCTTGGTCAATGCCCAAAATCCTTAAATTCGTAGAATTTGCGGTTTATGCCCTTTGGAGCGAATTGAAGTATAGACGTAAGGCAAATCCTGACTTGTCAATACTGGAACTAGTAAAAAAAGGATTTACCTTAATCCACTGTTCACGGTGTGCGCAAGTCATCTTCGGGACGTTTGACAGTCGAGAGGAAACCGAACAGTGGTGAAAGCTGATCCTGTCGTCAACCGAAAGCAGGAGAAGATATTGAAGAAACGTGAATCTCTCTGTTGGAATGGTGGCTCGTGAAATAGGACTGTTACCTGTCTTTGTCCAAAATCCAAAATAGCCTAGTCGAAGTCGTACTGAAGTCGTATAAAATAAAAACAGTTCCTAATCGAAATGATAAACAGAACTTGAGCATGAGCATGAGCATGAGCATGATTGACTGCCCGAGGTTGCTACTCCGTTATTGCCAGATCAGCTGTTATTACACAGAGAACCAACCGATGATGCTTGAGACTAGCGTACATCCTTAACTTGTAAAAACTTGTGATCCTGAACTTAGGCCATACCGGCGCCGGCCTCGCCGAATGCGGGTCAAGTTGGGAATGGGTAGGAATATGTTGACGTGATACTCGCTTTATTGGAAGCCGAGAACACCTCTGCACTTCCACGAGAAATCACTGGGATGTTGCATAAATTAATTCAACTGACGTCGGCAGCGAATAAGATATTTAACTATGTTCCCGATTTATTCTCTGCACAGAGATGCACATTAAAGCTATTCAAATTTTGGCACCATGTAGAACTTGATGGCAAAAACACGGGCTCGACGGTTGCACTGCAAATATTTGACAAAGTTTTAATGCATACTTAGCAACGATGAAACTTATGTCCTCGAGGATTTCAAGCAGTTTCCAGGGCTGGGTTTCTATTCTGCTATGAACAGAAATGCTCTAGCTGAGCATTTGAGGACGCAGTAGGCATAAAAATCCCTTGTTTGGCTAGCGCATAAGGCAGAAAGAGTAAATCTTTCGTCACTACAGGCACAAATAACAAGGAGATTTACCAGAAAGAGTGCCTGCAGAAGCGATTGCTACCCTTAATCAAAAACCATATCGAGCCTTTGTTCTGGTCCGATAAGCAGCATTCTATTGATGATAATGTGATGATGATAATGTGAACTACCATCTAATGTAGCAAGGCAACTGCCTATAGCACTGGACTGTTTTAATTAAACGATTTGATCAAGGTTGTGCTGTGGTAAATTTTTCATCGTGTTCCTGTATGCAGGGCCAACAACGTATTGAGGGCCCGTAAGCAGATACACAGATACAACCCAAAGCTACAGGGGTCTAGAAAGAATCTCCGTCCAGAAACAAGTTCGCATAAACCACACCAAAACCGAGCACTCGCCTAGTAAAAAGTCCCATTAGATGGGGAGAAGCGCCCGCCCTTTATTAACAAAATGCTAACAACAGGAAGTTGGCAGTCCCACTCTTCCTATCCAAATCGCTTCAATCGGGTACTCTGATGGTCTCTCCCTTTATCCCAACATATGATGTTACACAAATATAAGAAAAATTGAGAGAAATTAATATGATTTTCTTACCTTGATTTTGAAGTCATCTTACCTTGAAGCTTGTTTATGTAAAAGTAAAATTGGTTAGGGTTCATTGTTCCTCACTTATTGCTTCAACCTTCCTTTGATGTAGGGTCCATATTATCGTCTCGGTGTTTCTGCTTTTGAAGAGCTGACATTGGTAGCGCTTATCGAGACCCCCAATGTGTCATAAGACACCGCTCACGGCCATGGGATAGGAAAGAGAACAGGAGAAAGGAGAGAAGCATTAGTAATTGGTAACATGTTATGCGCATGTGAGATTTTCATGGTGATATTCTCACAACGGCCGTTCAGAATGGTTCGACGGATGCATATGAGAGATCATTCCCGAAGAGTTTCCACTCGTTTACTCAGAAGACAAGAAACATTTTACAACGTGCTACATTTGGGAATTTCAGGACAATGATCCCCCATCGCATCTTCAAGTGGTCATTACAAGCTGTCCATTTAGTTCAGGCATTTTTGAACGTTTATGTGGCAGCCTATTCACACATGAAATCTGTCGTGACCAAGCTGGCAGAACGCGCCCATACCTCTTTCTGAACCGAAGCGCAGGGGTCCGATAAGCATAATGCCAATATGCTAAGACTGTGATGGATGTTTTTGATGCTGAGATCTGACCATCAGACTCAACGTTCGGCAAGATCGAGATCTAGTGGTGACTGCTATGCCAGGAGAAGAGGGCTACGTGGCGTTGGCGAAAAAGACACGACCTTGAAGAGGATGAAACATCAGGAAGTGCTGAGGACTAACGAGGATCTATGGATGAACGGTGCACTTGGTGGTGGCTAATGAGCTTTCAATTTGCATTGTATATCTTTAGTCCAATACCTCACTGTCTGAATTACACGAATTTACCGATAATTTCACCGCCATAAAGAACGAGTTACACGAGAAGACTTATCGTGTGAAGGCCGATATGCTGAGAACATTGTTGAGTTCATGGAATGCAACGGGCTCACTCAGCGCAATGGCATAACTAATACACTTGGTCGTACGCTTGATTTGTGCTTCACAGATCTGCCCTTGTCAAGCATCACAGTCGTAAACGCTGCTCCTTTCTGCAAGGTTGATCCCCATCATCCTCCATTGCGAATTCAGATTTGAAGAAGTACGTTAGGCCCACTGACAAGAGATGAGCCACTTTAACCTTAGGAGAGCTAACTATGAGGTTATTGCTGTCGAGATCTCAGCAGTGAACTGGAATCAAGTTATGGGCTATAGCGATATTGACGTTGTTGTAGAAAAATTCTGATATACGTGATAAACGATATCGTTCATATTCATGTCCGGAAGACCCTGCCCCGTCATCCTAAAAATCCAATTTGGTTCAACCAAGAACTCACGAGACTTGCGGACCTTGAATACACGAAGCCCAGCTCGTTTCATGGTTTGTTGAACGAACCAGGCGGAACACTTTGCCTTCAAAGCAGTGTCGCGAATCGAAAGCCTGAGATAGTCCAAGGATTTGTTGACTGGACAAGGGTTTGTGGAAGTCGCCAGTTCGTTGTCATGCGAAGACACGCTTCCTTCTGGCCGTAGTCTTTCGAAGGTCCTCACTGAGATCGACTGATCCTGCTACAATAAGCCATCACGTAGGCTATTATCTTAGAACAACCTGCTGCAAATAGTCCTGCAGCCATAGGTAATCCTTGCACTGGCAGTGGGTTCTTATCACATCACATCACATCATATGGCTGTAGTTTCTCTGATGGTACGATGTAGCAGTCGATAAGCTGGACTACCTCGGATCGTCGCAAGTTGAAATTCGCATCATTAGGTTGAAACAGCAAGCTTCGAAATGTGGTTTCGAATGATATGGACATGAGATTGGAGTGATCTTGACGGAAATTTACTTTACGGATGCAGTGGTAGAGGCATGCATGTCAAACGAAGTTAGTAGAAGGATTTTGCTCAAGGATTTGTCGTTCGCCGATATTGAAGCCCTGGGAATATCGTTGGAAGGCGTGGATCAACAAATTGAGGAAATGAGCCACCCTAGCAGCACACTTGTTGCCATTCAGTTGAGATTACATGAATATGATTTGCTATGTCATAATCAAGTTATTACAACTAATTATGATCGTAGTGTGCTACATGGGCATGTCCGAAGATTTGTAGGGTCGTTCAATCAAAGCAAGCACGATTCCCGAAGTCCAACTATTCGTCGGCGAAATTCATGCCAATGCGGGATAAAACGTGTTATAATTGCGGTCGTCTGGGTCCCAGGTCCGCCCAACTGCCAGATTTATGGACACTGCGAACTTCCGTACCGCAAACAGAAACAACGACCCCTTCCAGATCAAGACAGCAAGCAAGTTAGAGTGGAAGAGAATGAGCGACCGACTTCTAACGACGGTAATAACTTGAAAGAGGAGACTGGACAGGACAAAGTATACTTTGCTTTCTATTCAGGCAACTGAAGCAACGTTGTGACTTGCGTTATCGGTGATATTGAGTTGGAAATGCTTGTAGACTCCGGAGCTGACGCCAATCCGATCAGCACAGCATCCTGGTCGGAACTGAAGGATAAACGGGTACAGTGGATGTCCTCCCCAAAAATAAATACCAGGATACTCAAGGCTTATGGAAGTGATCAACCGTTGAAGATTTTGGTATCTTTTGTTGTTGAGATAGAGGTAGGCAAATGCCGAACGCGGGCTGAATTCCTAGTGGTAGAAGGTGGACAGCGTTGCCTTGTCGGTGACACGACTACCAAACAATTAGGCATTTTGAAAACTGGGCTAAATATCAACCATGTAGGTGATGCATCACCATTTCACCGACAATCAAGGGTTTCAAAGCGTTCATCTACATTGACCCCGACGTTTATGGAACACAAAATCAGCGCTAATGGAATCAGACCATCGGATACGAAGCTACGAACCCCGGGAACCTAAAAATAAGCAAGAGTTCCGTAGTTACCTTGGTTCAGCTAACTACATTAACAAATTCATACCTAATTTGGCCACCACAGATCAACGGTTTCGGAAGTTACTGACAAAGGACGTCAAATTTGATTGGTCAAAAGAACAAGACGATTCCTTTAAGAAGATTAAAGTGGCCTTAAGTAACACAAGAGGTTTGGGTATCTACACCCAAAAGTGGAAATTGTAGCAAAACATGCGATTGCAGTTTTTGCAATCATATCTTGAGAAATCCGCATGATTCTGAAAAGGCAATTTTGCCCATCATGATCCACAAAGCTTTTTATGGTACAAACAAAGCCATGCAAGTGTGTGCAAGCGGTTATCGCTGTGTGCTTAGTTCCTCGACAGTCGCAGCAACCGTTGGGTTTTTGTTCAACCGTCAACAACTTCTCAATATGGGTGAGACAATGACACAGAACGCTGCTACGCCATTTGCCACTGTTTGCCACTGCCACTGTAGAATTCCACTGTCAAGTGTTCTACTTTTATTTTCACCTTTCCGATCGGACTTTTCCACTTTTGTCACTTTCTCACTTGGAATGGCTACCGATGAAGACGTCTTTCGTGTGTTGAGTTCTCTGCAAAAGGGTGGGGCTTAATGGGATCTCTAATGTCTGTTTGACGCGATCTGCTCGCTCTCTCTCGACACCACTTGCTCTTGTATTCACCAGATTGGTATGATAGCAGCGATAACCCGTGCGGTGATAGTTGGGAAATATGACAGTGATCCTGAAAGATCGAGATGCAATGAACCTGGAGAAATATCGTGGAGTGGCGTTACAGAACGGGTTTGGCCAAGTTGGGGAAAGGATGCTCAAGGATCATCTTCAGAGTCATATGCTGAAGTTCATGCACCCCATGGTTCTTTCAAAATCGATCGACTCTAATAAATCTGTTGGAGACGGTACCGAAGTTCAACGATGTACTGGATGATGGCGGTCAGATAGATGCGGTTCACTTCGATGTGTCCAAAGCGTTTGATAAAGTCCCACACTCTCTTTTACGTGAGAAGTGTAAAGCCTACGGACTGTCTGAGGCTACTATCAATCTACTGCGCACGCATCTCTCAAATCGGGCCTATCAGGTCAGACTGAATGGTGTTTCATCTCGGCCAATCTACGCTACTTCCGGTGTTGGCCAAGGATCTGTCTTGAGACCACTGCTCTATCTACTGTTTTTCAACGACTTGCTATTCAGGATAGAAGACTGGTGCTGGGCATTTGCCGACGATGCAAAAATTGCTAAGCGCATCACGACAGTTCACGACATCTTGGGACTTCAGCAGACGATAGATAGCATTACTCAGTGGTGTGCTGATAATGGGCTCACTGTCAATGTGAGAAAGAGCAAGCACATCACCACCTCGCACCAAAGACATCCCGTTGAATCATCGTATTACGTGAATGCCGCAGGAGAAAGTTTCGGAGATACGTGACCTGGGTGTAGTAGTCGACATTCGATTGAGTTTTAATCCACATGTTGACAAGATTGTACGGAAAGCGGCACGACTGTCTGGGTTCGTGACGAGGATCTGCAGAAGTTTTAACCAACAAGAACCTATGATATCTTTTGGCACTGGTCTTGAGGGCATCCCCTCACTGACTCTGAAACGCTGCCTAAATACTCTTGCGGCGCCTTTTGCCAAAATTTTCAAACCCCCTAGCTTGGAAAGCACTGACTATTGCTATGACATCATTGTGCTCATGGAAACCTGGATTACTCATAATACCGTCTCCCAACAGATCGTTCACTGTGAGTATTTGTTGCGTTGCGACCACAACCAGCTGAGAAGGTGTTCTATTGGCAATTCGTGGTGCACACAAAGTGGAAGAAACTATCTTGAATTACGACCTAGCTTCGATCGCAGCGGTTCACAGCTTCAAGTCACGAAATCGTCGCATCATCTCTGCAAGCTGCGATTCTTTCTGATTAACATCTACGGCGATCATTGTATCCCTGGGACGCCAGGGTACAGTAGCGAAGAAAAACGGTACTTCAAGCACGTTCGGTTCACCCATATTTCTTTCTATTCTAGTCTGCGCAACGATGGTAACTGATCCTTTTAACGTATGCAACTTCACCAGCGCCTCTTTGTGGCACGCCGATCTTCGTACAGCTTCAAACTTTCCACTACCTTTGAACAGTTACTGAACCCTGATTCAATAAAAACGGCGGAGAAAGGTAGGATCCACCGTAAATACAGTTTTCCGGCATGTAGAACACAGCACAATATTGTTCACCGAATAATATAGAATCCATGAAAAGCTGGTGGTTCAATTGGGTAAGAATCGACGCACAGTGATTCCATTCCAAACGAAAGGCGGAAAAAAGTCTAAAATTGGATTTTACATTGCTAAGCTATGTATTTACAAGTAATTTTGGGCCGCTGACATCAAATATGCAATCTAAATTATCATATTAAGCCACACTTCCGAGATATGGCTGCTTTATGTTCCCTTGGAATATCCGGGACATCCGATGAAATATTAACCCAAGTAACAATTTTAGTTTTATACCAGCCGTATATGATGCTATGTTGATGAAACTACAATCAAAACTATGCATCTTTAAAGCCGAAATTTGCACAAAGTGGCCCACTCTATATACAGTTGTGAAAACAAATTAATAAAACCTTTACAAGACCATAGAGATTTTGAAAATGTTCTGGTGGAAGATGCTATGGCCACTTGAAAGTCTTCATAAAGCCTATCGGCTACCATCAAAACCAAATGGCCCGCAGCCTGTCAAACTTCACGGTGATATCGTGGTTGGTTTTATGTTGTTCTGCTTTGCTCGATTCTCTGCTCTTCTGATTCATTAAGCAGTGAATAATATCTAAGAAAAATGTTCTAGAGTTGCAGGAAACATTGTTCTATAGCAAAATACCCAAGACAAATTGAGTTTTATATAGTTTATCATGTTCTCAATCATATGCGCATTTAATTTTATGGTGAATATTGGCACGGCAAAAGCCGAAAATTAATGCGCCTTGGAAATTATGATGACAACAACAAATCAAAATTGAAACAATTATATCCGATAAATTAATCATGAATTTCCTGAAAATTGATGAAATACAATAAAATTATCTAAAAGTATGCTGAACTTGGTCTCCAATCTACAGTTCATTTGCATTTCATTTAATATTTTTAGTATTTATTTTTCCAAAGTTCTATGATTTTTTATGTATCAATATGGCGATTGAAAAAAATCACAGTTTTTTTTTTTCCAAAAAGCCAATTTATCTTCACAATGGCTATTATAAAACTATTTGGTAATTTGGTAACTTCTCTCAATGCAAATTAGCCGTTTAATGAATTGACTCCCACATGCCTCATTTGGTTTCATTTGCCTGATTAGTTCTCGAGGTGTGCAGAAATTTTTGTTTCATTTGTACACCTCCCCCTCTCCCTTTCTAACAGGGGGAGGGGTCTCTAACCATTGGAACATTTCTTGCCTTTAAAACCCTCACATACAAAATGTGGTTCCATTTGCTTGATTAGTTCTCGAGTTGTGCATAAATTTCTATGTCATTTGTATGGGAGCCCCCTTGGCGCATGGAGGGGTCTCAACCAATCATAAAAAATCCTGTCTCTAAAAACCCCTAGATGCCAAAAATTGGTTCCATTTGCTTCATCAGCTCTCAAGTTATGCAGAGATTTGTAAATCTTTTGTATCAGAGCCTCCTCTTCCAGACGAGGGAGAAGTCTCGAACCATCATAAGAACCTTCTTCGGCCCCAAAACCTCCTGCGTACAAATTTTCATAACAGTAGGGATAATTCTCATGTTTGGCTTAAATTTTTGTTTCATCTGATGAGAACCTCTCTTTCCAGAGAAGGAAGGGGGAGCAAATTACAATAGAAATTTGTTTTCCTTCAAAAATTCTTACATGCTAAATTTGGTTTCCTTTGTTCGATTAGTTCTCAGTTATGCAGACATTTGTATTTCATTTACTACTATTTACTATCATAAAAACCTTTCCCGTCCCCAAAAACTCCTCCATATCAGTATTTTTGAGTCTATAAGGTTCAGACATACAGACAGACCGGCAGACTGACAGAAATTCATTTTTATGTACATACATTGAAAAAATATTTCACTTTACTACTACTGAAAACACCTGTAGACATTTTCCAATGAAAAAATAAGAAACATTTTCATGAATATCACATAGAAAAAGAAATTTTACTTGACTAATAATTTACATTTCTCTGGACTCATAAGATTCACTTGATTTTGCAGAGCATTTTCCATTGAAATCCTAGTTGATATTTTCCATTGATTTTGGGAATTCTTTTTTTGTGTACCCATTGTGAGATTGACCACAGAATCTCAAAAAATCAAAAACCGAAATTTTAGAAAACATGTATATTGTTTGAATAATTATTACTTTTGAACCACTAAACAGATTTTAATTTGTTTATGATAAAAAAATAAATAAAAAAATAAGTTCTATTACTAGGAAAACGTATGAGTATAAATAACTAAATTTGGTTAAAAAAATCAATTATAGAAACGTCCAGTTTTCATTATTTTGGTGACGTCGAAAATTTTCATGTAAATTTCAATTAAAAAATTCAAATAATTTAACGTTAAGTCATTATAACGATTGTAATGCTTGATTTCAATATGTGCATTCATCTATTTTACCCTTCTTACAAAATAAGGGTACATAGATCGCTTTGAAACCCGACTCTTGATTCGCGACATCTTGTACTCACAGTTTTACTGGCAGTAGCAGAAGATGCTACTTTATTAAGCTCGTCCATGTTAAATTTGGGACACTTTTCTTTCAGTGTAGACTGTGAATTATTTCACGGATCGATGAAACTTTTCACTTGTATGATAGCTGAAACTCTCCACTTTATTTCGTGATATAACATGTTTACATTCTTGATACATTCAGTATTATGGCGCTGAATCAAGTGGAACTGCGTAAACGCATTTTGTACGAACGTCTGCCAAATCTGTATTTATTGGTACGCGATCTTGTCAAGTAAATAAAACTACCGAAAAGTACCGTGTTTACAAATCCTTTGACCAGCACTTGAAGGTTGCAGTGGAACATATCGAAAAGTATGGTCCCGACAAGTGAACAAGAAGATGGTAGCGATGGTGATTATTAAGAAAAATGCCAATCTTTCTGTGCGAAATGTGGCTGGCAAAGTTGGAAAATCAAAATCCTACGTACAAAAAGTGAAGCAAAGGCAAGGACTGAAGGAGTACAAAGTGAAAAAGGTGTCCAACCGTGATGACAAGCAAACTTTCACTGCAGAAAGTCGTGCTAATCGCAAACATTTTCTTTCATAATAATGGCTTTTTATACCGCAATGCAAAGGATCGTCGTTGCCAAGCCTTTCCGGTCGAAGAAGGTGTTCAAATTCCCGAAGAAGTATTCGATTTGGCAGGCCATATGTAGTTGTGGTCGACAATTAAAAAGTGTCACGTTTAACGGCACTGTCAATGTGTACGAGAAAGAATGGCTGCAGAAGTGGTTATTACCGTTTGTCAAAAGCCATGACTCTCCAGCTCTGTTTTGTCACTATGCGAAATCCGTCCTGGAATGGTGAAAGGTACAGAAGGTTAAATACGCGCCAAAAACAGCCAATCCACCAAACTATCCAGAACTTCGCCCAATAGAGAAGTACTGGGCTCTAGTTAAGCGGAAACTCTTCGAAACTAAGAAAAACGCAAAGGGTACCGATGATTTCAAGAGAAGATGGAGAATCGTCACGGCGGGCGGATCTGAGGATACCGTACGGAACGTAATGGCGGGTGTACCACAGAAAGTTCGAGAACTGTACAGATAGAAGGGTTAATGACTGTTTCTCAATGTAGATTTTGCTGCTTTGGTGTCCAAAATTCAACGTGGACAGGCTTGTACTGACTATGTTCCCAGGACACCCGAAGAAGTGACCAGTGTTATAATTCTATGTAGTGACTGAACACTGATAAGGATAAGAAGGGTCAGGAGCACAGCATTGGTGGAATAATTCGATTTTTTCATGACAGTTTTGATAAACAGTTTATGAACATGTACTTGGTAGTGACAAGAAACTTCATTTTTGGCTTGATTGCCTTGTCATATAATAAAAATTCACGGGCCTGAACTCTTATCCAAGCCTTTATTTTACAAAGTATTGATTTTTCAAGCACATCCCAATGAATCAATTTTCACAGCAAAATCCCATTTGAAATTATTTCACTCGGCCAATCCAACTTTCCAGCAAATTATGGGAGCATGAAATTGAATTCGATACAATTCAACTGACCAACAACTTTTTAATCCCTCGGCAAGCTGCATGCGAAAATTACAAGTTCGGGATCCAGTTGTAACACAATTAACTTTCACCTTCGTTCGTTTGGTTGCTTCGTAGTCAGCAAATTATTATCACCTCCGGTCGCAGAGCCCGACCTACTGCCATAGTAATGATTTGTGAGTGTTTGAATCAACGATGCGCAAAAAAAGCTCCATCAGGTAAATTTTCAAAAAAAAAATCACCTCTACATTCATCCCAATCCAGATCCAAGAGTAAACCCTACATGATCAGAACAAATTGAACTTGGAACTATTTTTTCAGCAGTCCACTTTTTCAAAACCCATAAATCTTGCCCGCTTTTTCCGGAATCCCTCCACCTCTCGCTCGCCTAGAATTGCAATGACTAGGGTACGAGGGTCACACCCAGAGCTGAACGAAGGCCCCCAGGAAAGACCCTGACCGTGAGCCGTGGCTATGCGGCAAAACTGAATACCAATACCAATGCCGATAGTTGCCAAAGCACTCGCCAACCGTCGTCGGTTACAATGTAGAGCACTGGGGAAACATCACACTACACAGCCTACGGGGCAACTCTGCTGCGTTACACAACGTGAGGACATAGCTGTAACTGTGCAGTAATCCCGAACCGGGTCCGTTGGTACCACTACAAAGTAATACATTTTCACTTTCAATTTAAATTTTTCAATTTTAGAATTACGCTACTGCAGTGATGGTGGTTCGTATTGCATGCTCGTGACTGCAGAGGTTGGGGACCCATCCCATCCCGGTTTGATCCCGAACATCGCCAGTCGGGAACTTCCGGGAACATGCCATCAACTATATAGGAAGCGCGCGAGTCTTTGTTCCGCCGCTCTGGCAGGATGCGGGTGATGGAATCGACTCCGAAGTGCGCAAATGCCAACGAAGACGAAAGCATGTAGCGGTCTGGAGGCCACTCGTCTAGCCCGGGAACACGTACCTACTGGCGGGTAATTGACGGGATGGGACGGGTTGTGGACGGTGAGCTCTAAATACAACTATTCTGGCGCAGTTGTGACGACGTCATTTGGGAATGTTGGAGGCTTGGGGGTGGGACGTGCGGGAGTGGATTTCACTATCGGTGTGAATAGTTGTGGAATGCGGAGTGAGAATCAGCGGACCCGGCTCTCACTCTCATCTTGGACGGGGTGCATTCGAGTGAGATGGAGAATAGTGAGACTGCATGTTCTCCGAGGGATTTGGACGGCGGCAGTGTTGCCGGTTCTACTGTATTTGTTTCGAATTTGAGTCTTTTATTGGGAAACGAGATTTAATTGTGTTTTTAGGGATACTGAACCGGTATTTCGTTGAAAAATACACAATGCTTCGAATAAAGATGATTTCTTACAAAGATAAAAAGAAACATTGAAATTTCTGCGTTATTTAATGCACTTAAAGGGAATACTAGATTTGGAAGAAAATAATGGGATATTTCATGTAAATTTAAGCCAAGTAGCCCCTGAATCTAGTCTGTTGTATGGAAGATTGCAAACATTGTTGTATGGCGCATGAAAGATTGCAAACAATTTCGTTGTTTACGTAAAATTTAAGTTTTATTTCAAACACAAAGTTAAATTGATATCATTGGGATATTTGATAAACTTGCTTGATTAAGCAAATCTGTAGTTCTTTGCCGTAAGTGATGTTTTTTTATTGTGATGAAAATAGGATAGCTGAATTTTAGAGAACTCAATCTGTCGAAGAATTAATTCCAATCATCTAGAAAATTTATTCCATGCACTGAAAAAAAAGTGTCATTCCTAAATACTTCAAACCCATGGCATCACTTCCCGACTCATTCTAGCCAATCGAACGGAAATGCACCAACGTTAGCAAGACAGCTCCATAGCAGAGCCCATCTAGCGCCGTCAAAGAACGATTCCCACCCGAACGACGACGTCCCGACGACGACGACGACGACGCCACCCGCCAATGCCACCAGGGCCAGAGTGCCGAGTGAAGGCCAACGGAAAGCGAAAACAAGTCGGCGGCGGCTCTCGGAATCGATGCCGACGCCAAGCGACGACGTCGCACCGCGCCAGACCAGACCGGAGGAGAGAGCGAAATAGTTTTCATTTTCATGTTCATGGCCAGCCACTCTTCTCTTTCACAACCTAGCCGTCAATGGCGATAGAAGAGTCAAGTGTGTATGCGAGTGTAGCACTTTCCCTCCCCCAACTTCGTCGGATGGTTTAAGTGAGAGTGTGCCCCAAGTGGGGAGCCAAATAGAGATTTTCTCATCTGAGTGATAAATACTATCCTGGTGTCTCTTGTCGGTCGGATTTTCCCGTCTCTCTCGTCGTTGAAGTTGCTGTTGTTCTTTTTTCAGAACGACGTGTTTGTATGCAAATATGTTGGTGTACTTGAAGTTTTTCCTCCGATCATGGGAAAACACGGTCGGGAAAGTGGATGATGCTTCGGGAGTAAGAGTGAATCTAATTACGAGCAAGGTAAAGCAAGGAAAATCGCACTTCCAGAAGGAATTATCTATGGGGAAATGGTTGATTATGTCTGAAGAGTTGAGATTTGAGGTGACAGCTGAGGGAAGCTGAAATCAAATGTGATAAGGAAAATGTCATGTTAAAACGGGATTCTTTCTGGCTTTGTGGCTCTTGAACTAGATTTACATTTGAGTTATTTTTCTGCACAGGATGAAACTACCGTCATTGACTTCTCCGAATTTTTTGGCGTAAGACGAGCTAGCAGCACTTGCCTCCCATAAAGTGTCATGTTGGCTTCAGTTTTTCACTTTTCGCTGGTCTACTTTCCATTTTAATTTAAGCTCCGGTATAATTTGATAGACTGTTCCACTTTATTGCACATTTATGATAGAACATCCTAAGCGTTCTAATCACACTTCACACTTTAAGCTTTAAGTTTGAAGAAGTCGTAGTTATTCAGGACAATGATGATGATTGCCTGCTTCTTATTGAATTAAATGAAATTCCAGCTTGAACTCAAGAGGTGATAAATAATGAATGAAGGTACAATACTCTTTACTTGAGATATCAGATTGTAAAATGGTGGGTCATGAACCTTCAATCTATAAGGTCTGTTTCCACAATATTCCGGACGCCTCAAAAATAAGGTAAAACACAAACTTCGTATCATATTGCAATTTTAGTTGTCTAATTCAGATTTATGGGATATGATACAACAATTCACAAAGTCAAAACATAGTTATTCGGATTTGCAAAAAATATTTAAACTTTGGACTTATTTCCATCCATTAGGGTTTCTATAGACCCTGTCTTACTAAATACCATGAGTAATCTTACTAAATACCGTATTTGTCCACAACTGTTGGATGTTTGATATCTTTGATTACTTGTTCCTTTCCAAAAAGCTTCCGCTTTACCAGAGCCCAATATTTGTTGATTGGACGTTACTCTGGACAAAATTGGCCGGATTTGCGATATTCACTCGATGTGCTTCGTACCACTCCATCACCGTTTAAGCTTATTGGCTTGGTGCCAAATCGGCTAGAACAAGGGATTTTCTTTGTGGTTTTTATGAAGGGTAGCAAATCTTCTTGTTGACTGACCTTACCTTACCAACTTCTGTATTATTTGTAACATTGATTTTTTAAGGGCGGCTTGTGGGGCCTTCCCCAACCCCCGTCTCGCCGGAGGACCATCGTGCACAGCACTGTTTAGAGTCCCACGCTGGCACAAGGACGATGATCAGCCGCTCCTAACATGGAGAACCGGCGCTGCATTGAGCCGTCCCTAACATGGAGAACAGACGCTCAGATAGACTGCACTTTTTGAAGAGGGCCTTGTTGACTGTACCTGTAGTGACGAAAGATTAACTTCTTCTGCCACAAGTGCAATTTGATTGCCAAACAAGGTTTTTTTTTTTGAAATTTTGAAACCTTCTTCGTCTTGAAATGCTCAATTGTAGCATTTCTGGCCATAGCAGAGTAGAAAATCAGCCCTGGAAGCTGCTGGAAATCCTCCAGGAAATCACTTTCATCGTTCATAACAACGCATGAAAACTGCGATCAATATTCACAGCACAAACGCGAGCCCTTAATTTTGTTGTCAAGTTCTGTTTGTCGTTGCGATTAGGAACTACTGACCGGTTATGCGACTTCAGCCTAAAACGCTGTTTGGATTTGACGTTTTTGGTTAAACCAGGATTTTTGGGTAAAATTTGTTTTACGAATCACCGTTCAAACAGAGATATTAGGATTTTCATTCAATATCCGCTTCATCATTTCGGTTCACGACAGGATCAGCACTTCTATTGTTTGTTTTCGCTTTCCTTTCCGTTTCTCTTTAGTTACTTTAGTACTCTTGATCGTCATTCGAAAATCGATTTGAACACACCGTGAATAGTGGATTTAGGTAAATCTATTTCTTTGAAATGGCAGATGGGAAACATATCACTACACTCGACTTTGCCAAAGCCTACAACCGGGCGTGGATGCCTGAAGTCCTGGATCAGCTCATAAAGGGTGTCCACGATGAAATTGCCACACTATGAAATTGCTCTTACTTTTTAACCGTTGGGTAGAATTTAATGAAAATTTGGGTGGATTTAGTTCATAGTGCATTATTTACATTCTGCAAGTTTTAAAGTCCTGTGATCAAAACTCGCGGAAATGGAGTCGAAATAACAGCTCGTGCGTGATAAAATCTTGCGCATTCATCACGAGAACAAGGATCTCTCGCATCGTTCCATCGCTAAAACGTTGGGAATCGCGAATTCCACGGTGTCGCGAGTGATTAAGCGGTTCGAGGAACGGTTGACCACCGATCGGAAGCCCAGAAGTGTAGGAAAAAGTATTCCGTACAACACCAAAAATCACAACCGCGTAGTTGGGGCCTTCAACCGAAATCCGAACGCCTCCGTTCGGGATGTGGCTAAGAAGCTGCACCTAAGCTGAAGTTTTGTCCAGAAGGCCAAAACTAAGGCTGGGCTTCGAACGTTCAAGGTACAAAAGGCCCCTAATCGCGACGAGAAGCAGAACAAGTCCGCCAAAACCCGTGCCAGGAATTTGTACCTCAACATGCTGACGAAAGTTGAATGCTGCATCATGGACGACGAAACATATGTGAAGGCCGACTTCAAACAGATCCCCGGCAACCTGTTTTTCACGACCAAGGATAAGTTCAGCGTTCCGGAGCATGTCCGCACTCAGAAGATGTCCAAATTTGCGAAGAAATTCCTGGTTTGGCAAGCCATCTGCACGTGCGGGAAGCGGAGTGCACCTTTCGTGACCCAGGACACGATGAACGGACAGGTGTACATAAAAGAGTGCCTCCAGAAGTGGCTGCTTCCTCTCCTGAAGACCCACAACGTCCCAACAATCTTCTGGCCGGATTTGGCCTCATGCTACTACTCCAAGGACGTGCTGAAGCGGTATGCGGACAATAAGGTCAATTTCGTTCCGAAAATGTTCAACCCTCCCAACACTCCGGAGCTCCGCCCCATCGAGAAGTACTGGGCGATTATGAAGCAGCACCTTCTTAAACGACCTAAGGTAGTGAAGACAGTCGAGGAACTGAAGAAAGTATGGGTTTACATGCAAAAAACGGTTGATTCACAGGTTGTGCAGAATCTTATGGCCGGGGTTAAGGCCAAGGTGTGGGCATTTGCGTATGGACTGTAAATAAAATTCGACTAAAATGGTAAAATGAAGTTTACTAGTTATTTCTCAATCCCTGAAAATTTGATGGCAATCGGATGAAAACTCGAATTTTGCGAATCAATTTTGTGTGTGGCAAATTCATCGTGGACACCCTTTAACCTGTGAACTGGATGAATGGAGCTTTCTCAGGTCTGCCGGCAGACATCCGCATGTTTGTGTATGCGGACGACATCTTCCCGTTGGTTATCAAAACCACCCTACTGGCATTGCCGAAGAAGCTGATCCAGACGGTAAGACACGTAGAAAACTGGGTCCTAGGCATCGGATTTGAACAAGCTGCCGAGAAGAGCGCAAACATCCACATCTGCAGCAGCAACCATAGATCTCTCCCTACACCGGTCCCTCTTGGGAGGTATACTCATCACTCTAAGCTCCACCATCCAGGTCCTCGGGATCCAGATTAGGTGTTCTTTAACGTTCCGCCCTCACTCAGACGAGGTAAAATCCAACTGCCGTACCTGAATCAGCCTCCTTCGAACTATCGCAGGACGTCACCCAGATAGCAATCGTGCAACAAGACTACGAGTTGCCTCTGCCATCATCAACACCCACACAACGTTTCATCTTCTTATTTAGGATTTCAAGCTTGTTGCTTATAAAATTTGTGCTTATTGCTTGCCCTCAACTTAGTGTTGTGCACTTTCACAGTTATTAATTGAGAGCTTTCGATGCCAGGTACCATTTCTGCATTGGTATGAGTGTGTGGCAAGTACATTCATACCCTATGCCCAGGGAGTCGAGGAATTTTTTCTTAACAAAAACTTCCTAGACCAGACCTGGAACCGAACCCAGTCACCTCCAGCATGGTTACCGACTGAGCTAAGGGAAGACCCACATAACGTACGGAATTTGAATAACGAGCATCGGTAGGCAGCTGCTCGAGGACAAACTAGTACCGGTCTACCACACCGTCATTAGAGTTACCTATGGACTCCATCCGTCCACTCCTGGGATTGCCAGCTATGTTAAGGCAGGAGCACTACCGTTCAAATATTTCATCGCATCTTTTCTCGAAAAAACAACTGGCCTTAGCAGAGGAGTTTTCCTCCTTCAGCAGGCCAACCAACTCCTCAACAGCCAACCAGGAGCTCCCTCAAGTGGCCAGGATCCACTGGTGTGGAGCCAAAGATTTGAACCTACCCACAGTCAAGATCGACGATACCATAAAAAGAGCCCTTAAAGCGGGATCCAACCCGCATTTGGCTATGCAGACTGTCAGAAGTCACCTTGCAGACCGATATAAGGAACACTGTATCCGCTACACTGACGGCTCGGCCAGACAAGGCAGTGTCGGAGTAGAAATCGTTGACTGCAGTATCAGGTAATTCCATAAACTCCCACAGAGTGCTCCATTTTTTTCCGCTGAAGCCCTAGCTGTACGTATCGCGACAACCATACGAACCGATCGGCCTCTTCTCATCCTCACCGATTCAGCCAGCGTTGTGGCGGCTATCGAATCAGAGACCCCATCCCACCCATGGATCCAGTCAACAATGCTACAAGCCCCCCCCCCCCCCCCAGGGACAACGGTCTCTTGGATTCCTGGACGCTGTGGCATCCCAGGTAATATTGAAGTAGACCAGCTAGCCTCCATGGGCACGATGGGTAGACTTGTCACCTACAGCGTCCCCGGTGACGATACCCAAAAATGGATCAAGTACACACTTCGCAATGCATGGTCCCAGGGAATGGGCTCAGTCTCCCACTTTTATTAGGAAAATCAAAAATTACCCACCACTGGAAGGACCCCCATGATCACCGAAATCAGCTAATCATTTCGCGGCTACATTCAGGGCACACCAAGGCCTCTCACAACTTCTCTGGTAACCGGTCGTTCCACATTAACTGCCCAATATGTAGCGTACAGCACACCGTGGAGCATTTTATCTGTTACTGCCCCCAGTATGAGAGCCGACGCCAGCTTTGAGGCATCCCTGGCAGTATAAGAGCCCCATAGTAGCACACTTGTTGCCATTTGGTTGAGATAACATAAATATGACTTGCTAACTAATTACGGGCGTAGTGTGCTACTTGGGACGCTCTGTGGCGATACCACAAGCGCCTCCCTTGTGGTATCGCATCAATATACTTCCTCAAAGATGCAGATCTATACAACCGCATATAGATCAACGAAGTCACCAAGTATTACTGACCAAATTATTGAACTTTGCTACCCACACTGGACTCTTCTTATTACTTACCTTACCAATCACTTACCGGTGTGGCCTCTGCTCCATAGCTGTACCTCGCCAGCCACGCTGTCTGCGGAGAGTCCGCTGGTCGCCTACTTGATCGATCCACCTTGCTCGTTGCACGCCTCTTCTTCTTATATCCGTCGGTTCGTTTTCGAGAACGATTTTAACAGGGCTGTCGTCCAACATTCTTACGACATGCCTAGCCTGTATTAGACCGCTTTTAGCGCCTTCTCCACGTTCCGTCTGCACTCCACCGTAGATCGTACGCACGCGCGTTCGTCCTACACTAGCAATGTCCATGTTTCGTGGCCATAGAGAACTACTGGTCTAATTAATGTCTTGTAGATGGTCAACTTTGTAGTTCGGCGAACTTTGTTCGATCTTAGCGTCCTTCGGAGTCAAAGTAGGCACGATTGCCAGCCATTATATGCCTTTGTATCTCTCTGCTGGTTTGGTTATCGGCGGTCACCAATGAGCCCAGGTACACGAATTCGCCTACTACCTCGATTTCATCAACGTCGATCTGCACTCGTGGAAGGAGACTAAAATTGTCTTCTCGTCTTTCAACGCATTACACACACACAATACTAGACACACGTATGAAAAGGACCTTGCCCAACCCCAAACACCAACCGACAGACTGATGACGACCCATGCACGAAAAGTTAAGGGTTGTTCAAATTCTTAATACTCTGTAATAACTTGTAGTTAATTAAAAGAGAACTTCATAGAAGACTAAAGGGTGTATTCGATAAAAATGGCACACAGAAAATCTTCTGTAACTTTTGAATCGTATGAGAAAAAAACCTAGAAATTTGAGTAGATCTTATCCTTAGTGTATTATTTACATCTGCCAAGTTTCATAGTTATACATTCAGTAGTTCCAGTCATGTCGTCGAAACAAGAAATTGTCCGTGAGAAAATTTTGTGCACTCACAATCAAAATCCAGGGGCGTCCCACCGGTGGATTGCTAAAAGGCTTGGAATTGCAAATACAACTGTGTCTCGTGTAATAAGAACCTTCAAGGAGCGTCTGAGTGTCCAAAGGAAGGAAGGGAGTGGTCGTAAAAGTGGTCCAATGGACAGTAAAATGGCCAGGAAAGTCGTACAACAATTCAAGAACCGTCCAAACATGTCAATTCGAGATGTCGCTAAAAAGTCTAAGGTGTCAGTCGGTTTTGTGTAGAAAACCATGAAGCGTGCTGGGTTACATGTTAACAAAGTGCAAAAAGCCCCAAACCGGAATGAAAAACAAAACATCACTGCGAAATCCCGCGCCCGGAAACTTTACACGAAGCTGCTCACCAAATCCGGTTGCATCGTGATGGATGACGAAACATACGTCAAGGCCGACTTCCGTCAACTTCCTGGGCAAGAATATTTCGTTGCCAAGTCGAAGTTCGATGTTCCGGAGGATGTTCGAAAGAAGAAACTATCGAAATTTGCAAAGAAGTTTCTAATCTGGCAGGCGATTTGCGGATGTGGTGAAATAAGTGCTCCCTTCATCACTTCCGGGACAATAAACGGTGCGATTTACACGGAAGAGTGCCTTAAGAAGCGTCTCTTGCCATTCATTAAGAAACACAAAGGATCAACTCTGTTTTGGCCTGATCTAGCATCCTGCCACTACGCTCGAAACGTATTGAAGTGGTACCGAGCCAACGGAGTCAATTTTGTGCCAAAGGATATGAACCCACCAAATTCACCGGAACTTCGTCCAATTGAAAAATTCTGGGCAATTATGAAAACGGAACTTCGCAAACATCCCAAAACAATAAAAACAGAGCTAGAATTGAAGAAAATTTGGGTAAAAACAACAAAAACACTGGGAAAATCGGTTGTACAAAATTTAATGGGTAGAGTGAAAAGGAAGGTGCGGGCACTCGGGATGGGAGACGAAATTGAATAAAACAAATGTTGTAAATCAAAACTCATTAGTAGTTCTTCAATCCCTGAAAATTTCAAGAAAATCCGATAATCAGTTTAATTTTGAGGAGTATATATGTGTGTGCCATTTTTATCGAATACACCCTTTACTCATCGATAATAGATTAACCTTCCATAGCGCTCACCTTTCCAAGCGAGTCCCCTCGCTAATTGCGCGTTATCAAACAATGAGATGGGACTCAGACAAAGGGGATGATAAAATGACGTGAGACAATACGAAAAGAGCATAAAGAAGCGAATAACCTACTGAACTGAGACTATCCGTGAAAATGAAGTAAATCGTATTGCCGCTAATTCAGAGACAAATACGGAACAAATAGAGGAGCGTTGTATATATCAAAGCCTAAGACGCCTCTATCAACGATCCGTCAGTGAAGAACGATTTTGTGGAATCAAATTGGCCAATTTTAGCAACAACTAAAGCGTGTCCCACATCAAATTGCATCACGACAAAAAAAGCTGTAGAAAATTACCCATTGGGTATTTTCTCATGAACATTTTGGTGAAGTAGTTTTTAGTGTTTTTGTTATTGTATGTTTATCGCTGTCAGTTTTTCGAAAATTGGAAAAAAATGGTGTCATCCGAAAAGCAACGTCGCGAATTGATTTTGCGCAAGCACCTGGAAAGTCCTCAAATTTCTCATCGGGATATCGGAAAACTCGGAATCGTGCATTTAACGGTCTGTCCACCCCATTCCAAATGACCTTCTTGACAAAAGTGGCACCCTTGAAACCGCTTTCAATATGAAGATTAGAGTTGCAGGTGGCTGTTTTTGGAACAAGGCTGTGCACATGAGTATAGGAAAATCATACACTGCTGATAGATAGAGTCCTTTGGAGCGATTCTAGCACCGTGCTTTCCTGGTTACCGTCGGACCAAAGAAAATATAGGTAGTTTGTCGCTTTTCGGGGGACGGAAATTTTCAAGCTGACGCAGATTGATGAATAGCGTTGGGTTCCTTCTCGCTGGAATGTGTCCGACGAAGCAACTCAGTGAGGTAAAGGCCCGAATGTCAGCAGTAGTAGTCGATGGTTTCTAGCTCCAGCATTCTTGTAGCAACAGTCAGAAGCCTGGCCGCATCAAGATCCTTGTGTGACTGAAGATCCGGCCGAACTTCGTGCGATGCACATTCATTGTCATGAACGTGTGGTAGCGTATGCACATAGGTTCAATGCATGGTTCGGTCCTCCGTTAAGTGTGCGCTCGCTTCTCTGTCCACCATTCGGAAGCCAAATGAAGAGACTTTCAGGACGCTGCCGATCGAGGCAGAATCAATGGTAAACTCTAGGCCACTTACTTACATGCCTATAGATGCAGAAGCTCATGAAGCATTGACACCGAACTGATTCTTGATGCTGTGCACGGGTGGAGTTAACCAACCGACTAGGGAGGTGCTGGATGAAAACGCGGTATCGTATTCAAACTGGAGCTTATACCAGCAGCTGTAGGACCAGTTTTGGAGACGATGGATCCATGAATACATCCCAACGATCACGAAATGGAAGAAGTGGTTTGCCGACTGCAAGCCAATCCAACCTGAAGGCTTGGTAGTCGTATTGGAGGATTGCCTACGCAATGGATGGCTAAGGGGTCGAGTGATACGGGTATTTCACGGTCGTGATGGACGAGTACGAAGCGCAGAGGTGAAGACCGCTATAGGAGTGCCGCAAAGACCGGTGGCAAAGTTAGCCGTTCTAGAAGTGAGTGGACTCAGAGCAATACGGGTCGGGGAGTATTGCGAACGGCAGCAGGCAAGCGAAAGATCAACGGGGCTGACTGGGTTAATCCACCCGTTAACCGTATCCATTTCGGTTTCGAATTCGGTAAGCTTCGCGTCATGTGAACCTGTCATGCGAAGCTGTCATACGAAACTGTCATGCGAATTATCATTATAGTTATACACTTTTATTGTTGTTTTTTTGCTCGTATGTGCGGTGTAATGATCTTTGATGAAGTTTTTCAGAAGCAGATAATTTCCTTTCTCTATGCACAGCTCTAGAAGTGGACGGTAATTTATTGCTAGAACGAATAGAAGTGAAGAGAAAGTGTATTGATAGTTCCATATAGGGCAACGGAAGGCTTTGAAATTGAAAGATACAAGTTTGAAAACGAGCGAAAGGCATTGAACGGTAGTATCCGAATCAGGCACATAACATATTATAGTTATATTTTGAAAAGAAGAACAATCGTGAATTTATTATTTTAAAAATATTCCCTAGTATTATGTGAGTAAAGCTATTTAACATAAATACGTTTTGTATAATTGCCTGTAATCTTCTTCTATAGATATAAAAATGGATTTCTGTCTGTCTGAACCTTATAAGAACGAATAGCCGATCGGCGTGAAATTTTGTATGGAGGGATTTTTGAGTCTGGAAAAGGTTCTTATGATTTTTTGTTGTTGTTGTTGGGTCGTAGAACGGGGCGTCTCCCAGTAAGGCAAAATTGAGTTTATTAAACCCATCACCTTCCCAGGATTTGAAGTCCAAATTTCTTTGGGTTGCATATAGCCACTGTACAGAAATTTGTGTGCTCTTGAACACAGCATCACAACTGCAAAGCAGATGTTCCGAGGTTTCACGTTCCATGTTACAGAAACGACAGATATCATTCTGAACCCGGCCAATGTTTTTCAAATGATATCTACTCGGGCAATTTCCGCATAACTCGAGAACTTCTATACAAATGAAACAGAAATTTATGCATAACTCAAGAACTAATCAATCAAATGGAACCAAATATGGCATGTGGAAGTTTTAGTAAAAAATGTTTCTATGGTGGTTTGAGACCCCTATTCTCTTTGGAAGGGAGAGCCCCCCCCTCATACAAATGAAACACAAATTTGAACCAAACATGAGAATAATCCCTATTGGTATGAACATTTCTATGCAGGGATTTTTGGGGTCGTGGAAGGTTCTTATGATGGTTCGAGACCCCTTCCTCATCTAGAAGGGATGCTCCAACACTAATGAAACACAAATTTCTGCATAACTCGAGAACTAATCAAGCAAATGGAACCAAATCTGGCATGTAGGGATAATGTGAGAAGATAAAATCCTCAGCAGGGCACAAAATTATCACGTAGCTACGTATTTATGAAAACAGTCAGAAAATTCAAATCCTCCTTAGAAAACCAACCTCGTCTTCTAAAAAAAGTGCAGATGCCTTAAGGTACGTTCAATCTTCACCCACACAAATTAATAATGGACCCTTTAAGAATAGCTTGAGAAGACAAAATCCTCTGCAGGGCACACAGTTATCACAAAGCTACGTATTTATGAAAATAATTAGAAATTTTAAATCCAGTCTAGAAAATCAACAATGTCTTCTAAAAAAAGTTCAAATGCCTTGAGGTACGTTCGACCTTTACTCGTACAAATTGTTAATGGACCCTTGAAGAATAGTTTGAGAAGATTAAATCAAATCATCGACAGGGCACAAGTTTATCACGTAAGTATTTATAAAAATAGTCAGAACATTTAAATCCTCCGTAGAAAATCAACCTTGCCTTCCCAATAACGTACATTCAACCGATACGTGTACAGATGGTCTCCTTATAATAACAAGCCTTAAAAGCCTTGTCTGAAAAATTTCTGTATCATTCTTGCATGTTATCTACATTCAGGGGTACACAAAATGCTTAGCAGGAAGTAGCTATTCAAGGGTGTTTCCTTAAACGTATTATTAAAAATACATTTTTGACTATAGAGCTGCGTAGGATGTACTTAAGTATTATGTTTAACATATCATTTAGGGCTAAACATTTTTGAGAAATCTGAATCCGAGGTCAGATTTTACATATAATGTATTTAAAAAAGTTTTATTTAAGTAAGTATGCAAATTTTTGAGCTACGTTTAAATCAAACATCAGATTTGGAAGGTACGCTTTTGGTACAGAATTGTAATTTTCAAAGCGTTTTATGAAGAATTTCGCAAAATCGACCGTCTATTCAGCAGGGCACCTAAAAACTAAGAATTTGATAGGTACGTTCAAAATCCTTGAAGGTACGCTATGGTACGCTGTTGGTACACTACAAAAAACATACTTGTTTTAAATTTTGGAAAAAGTGCCCTGCTGGATAGATTGACATTAAGAAATGTAGCTAACCTAAAAATTATGTCATGCAACATCAATTAACACTAATCAAAACTATTTTAGATTAAAACTATTTTCGGTCCCTGTTCGGGACACGCCACTGCGACCAGTAAGTTGATCTATTGTAGTAGAGCTTAAAGCTTACTCTAAAAAAAAAATTGAGTTTGTTATTGAGGGTCCGAAACGTTCCGTTGCCGTAACAACCCCTCTAGTTGGTAATTGAAACGCTTACACTAATAAACCGACTTAAACCAACAGTCAGGATACTGTTAGAGTCACTGACTAAATTTAGTTGGTGCTTAATTGTTCGAAAACATGGTGTTGCGACGAGTATGGTGAAGCAATAGAATGGATTATAATTAATAATGATACTAAGGGAAGGTCCATTAGGTATGTCACGCAGTAAGGGGGGAGGGAGGGGGGTGGAGCGTTGGAAAAACGTGACTATCCATACAAAAAAAAATTGAAGGTTCATACAAAAAACGTGACAAGGGGGGTTATGAAAACTCACTTTTTGCGTGACGTAATTAATGGACGTTCCCTTACCGGCTCATCACACTCAACGAATCCTTTGAAGTTTCTTCTATGTTCTGTGATAAATCTATATGACATTCAAGGAAAAAAATGTATCAGACAAATTCCAAGCGGCAGCACAACTTTGATTATAATGATAAAACAATGAATTTTTTCAAACCCAAATGTCAAGCCGTTGTTTGTTTGGTTTTGTTCTATTGGACAAGCATGATTTCATTATAACTTTGCTAATGATCAATGTCAACAATCATCGCACAAACGCGAATCGTAAGTCCGCGAACGATTCAGTACTTCCACGGCGCCGGTGACCCTGTAACCGAGCTTCGCCTGTTCATCTAACCTACAATACAATTCAAAGGGCAACTTTGGCCTTTCTGACCCTATCCGCTGACATACTACCAGAGAAGCTTTATCAAATCACAAAAGCCTTTTGTTGATACGGGGTGCCTCCCTGTCTTAACTTCCAGCGCTTACTTGGCATTCAATTTTGATCATAGAAGAAGAAAAGGAAGAACAATGACTTCCCAACTTCCAACCCATTCATTAACATGACCGTGGCAAGCAGGCTTTTGAGGCTTGCCGAAAAGCACTATTGAACTAATTTCAAATTTATGTTAAGCACACAGCAAATTTTTGCTTGCAAGTTCGCGCAGAATGAAACCCTCGGCAAGGAAAAATCCACGCTTTCGATCTTAAGTTTTTGCGAATACCGTTGAATAGGGTTGAATTGACCTGTTCCTTCTGAATTCCCTCATTTGACGCCGGTTATCGCAATTGAGATCAAGACAAAAATTTTAATTCATCACTACAAAATTTTGGGCTCATTATGTTTCTACTGTTCAAGTTTACACCATCCCACGGTCGATATAACACTGAATGCCAGTGCGGGTGGTTGTTTGATTTGCTCCATCAGGTTATTCATTTTTTATAAGCTTCAACATTACTTCATCGAGGCAGCAGAGATTTTTCGTTTGTTTGACTTGGCTTCTTCTCGGTTCTCACAGAAGAATAGACCACATGATTACCACACCAAGACAGGATCTGCAAACCGTTGTGACACCCGGAACGGCAGTAAGATTTTCGTATGCAGATGATGTAACATGAATACGGTACTCTTGAATTCAAATTGTGTTTGAATTGTTGAATGCAAAAACAACCGAAAACTTGTTCAAATTCGATCAAATGCCATTGCAGAAAACTTTCAAACAAACAAACAAACAAAACATCATCCCTCCCGTCATCGAAACCAACCATTCAAACTGAAAGTCACAATTATTTTCCTCGAAAGCACACTCGGGAGCCCCTTCAATGGGAAACTAGTGTGTATGTACCTGTTCGAAAATCGATTTCAATTCACTTCGTCCTTGCCCTCTAGCCAGCGTGCATCCTTCCCGCGTGTGCCCCGTATCCGGAACCCGAACAGCAATTGTGTCCCCCCAAGGCAGCCCTATATTTTTCATGTTTCCCTTCCTCCATCCGGCTCCATCTCGTCAAGGTTCCTAGAGGACTCCGGTCGGGACCTATGACGAGGACGACGACGACGACGACGACGAGTAGGCTTCCGGAATCCATTCGTCCGAATCGTCGATCTTCCACTCGGCTTGCTCTACACACTGTTAGCCCCATAATCTATTTATACCCGCATAGAGTAAGGGAGTAGTACGACCCCCCGCGTGTCCCATCAGGACTCCCAAGGATACAACCGCTCGTCCGAAGCCCGCCTTGTCGACACAGACACGAATATGAACGAGCAAGCCGGATCGAAAAATCGAGAGTCGGAAAGGAAAAGTTACCCCACAGGATTTTCCATCTTTTCTGGCGGAAAAATCCAGGATAGCGAAGAAAAAGTGGGTAAGATCCTTGAGGGAGGGTGAGAAAGCGCCGAGTGCTGTATTTTATAAAATATTTGCGCTAGTGCGGCACTCCACTGCAGCAGTAGCAAAGCAGTCGTTGTCATCGTCAAACTGCCTACTGAGTTTTGTAGGTTGGTAAACTGTGGGCGGACGGATGCTGGTGTAGGAAGGACACTTATGTACTGCTCAGCACGAGCCCGGAGCATACATTCAGGAGCAACATAAAACGTCCACATGCTCGTTGCGCACATACACATAAAATTGATCAATAAAAGCCAATTACATAACCGTTATGGCGACCGGTTGGAGGAGGTTCTGAGCAGGCGGTGGAATGGCAGACGTCTGATGAGGGAACTTGAGGCTCTTTTTCCACTCCCAACGGAGGCAATTGAATCAAGCAGTTCCTGCAGGAATGGAGCGGGGAGGGGGGGTCGAAGTGCTGTTCGGGAAAATTCCAAATAAACAACAGTTTGTCCTGCGAGGCATAGGGATGGCAATTACGACATTCCGGTATTCCGTCGTCCGGGTCTACTTAGGGGCCAACCGACAGACGCAAAACACAATGCCCAGCTCCAGGAGTCTAGTGGGAGAGCTCGTGCGGGACGTGATAATGATTTTATGAAACGTCAAGGCCAACTAATTGAAATTGAAGAGCTCTGTGGTTTGCTGCCGGCCGAGATTGCATGACGGGAACGAGGTGGTGGAGGGCGGGGATGAATTTGAAATTTAAGAGCTGCCAGTTTGATGTGTGGAGGGAAAGGGAAAGTGAAAATTTGCATAACTCAAAATTCTTTACGTAATAAGTAGAATCTATTGTGAGGGTGAGGCACAAGGTAGATACGTGAGTAGCTGCTGGACGAAGGAAAGAATAATATTCATAGTTTGGAAGATTCCCTTTTCACCGTTTACGAGAGTTGGGGTGGCTCAGTTAATAATTTTATAACGTGTACGTATTAAAAAAAACTCTGATTTTAGTGATTTTTCAAGCAATAAATACTGTATTCGATGAAATTTGGACACACAAAATAGGTCACCAAAAACTTTCCCCCGATTCTTGTCAAACTTTTTGGAAATAAAGTACTACTAAATGGTTAAGTTTTGACATCATTGGTTTATTGAACCTCTTCTCCCAACCCAAATGCCCGCACCTTTGCCTTGACACCTTTCATCAAATTTTGGGCAATGATAGGACCGACTTGCTTACTTACTTTTAACCACACTTTCTTTAGTTCAAGTTCATTTTCTATCAGTTTTGGAGTTTTAACGAGCTTTGCCTTCATGATTGCCCAATTTTTTTCAATTCGGCGAAGCTCCGGAGTGTTTGGAGGGTTGGCGTCTTTTGGTACAAAAACTACATTATTATCTTTGTACCAGTCTAAGACGGGCCGGGCATAGCGGCAAGATGCCAAATCCGGCCAAAACAGTGTCGGGCCATCGTGAGATCTCAAGAAGGGCAGAAGTCATTTTTTTAGGCATTCGTCCTTGTAGATTTGTCCGTTGATGGTCCCAGAGGTGATGAAGGGCTGACTCATATTGCCACATCCGCAGATCGCTTGCCAGACAAGGAATTTGTTGGCCAATTTCGGCAGTTTCTTCTTCCGTACACTCTCCGGAACGGCCAACTTAGAGGTGGCGACGTAGTGTTCCTGTCCTGGAATTTGTTTGGTGTCGGCTTTAATGTAAGTCTCATCGTCCATCACAATGCAGAACGGTTTTGTGAGCCACTCCCTATACAGTTTTCTTGCACGAGTTTTGGCCACCGAGTTCTGTTTATCGCTCCGGTTCGGTGCCTTCTGGACCTTGTACACGTGTAATCCAGATCGTTTCATTGTTTTCTGCACAAAACAAACTGAAACTTTCGCCTTTTTCTCAACATCCCTGATGGAAATGTTGGGATAACGCTTAAATTGGTTCAATACCATCCTGGCCTTCTCCGGATTTGATGTACCACGTTTTTTGCCACTACCATTTTTCCGCTTGGTTGTCTTACGGTCCTTGAACCTTTTTGATCACATGAAATACGGTTGAATGTGCGATTCCGAGCTGTTTTCCGATCCATCGATGAGAAGCGTTTGGGTTTTCGAAGTGAGTGCCCAAAATTTGTTGGCGCACTATTTCTTCATTCGAAGCCATCACTGAAATCACTCGACCAATTTTCACGAAACTCATTACACAATTGACACAACACAATGAAATACATTCAGTTAAAATTTCAATAATTTTTACCCACACGCTAAAAAGTTACGAACGATTGCGAGTGTCCAAATTTCATCGAATACAGTCTTTAACCCTGCCACCTAGTGGTGAACGCATGCATCGCCAATTGTAGCAACACTGTTGTGTACAGAAAAAAAGACTGATTTGCAGCAGCCATTGTGAAAACTGTCAAGCAACTACGCTTGTTTGTACTGCTCGCTCCACCCAGAAGTTGGACAAGGAACTTCGTCTCCACCGGATATAGCCGATCCTGCATTTAGAGGATGCTTTCCCTTCTGGAAAATAGCGAGAACATCGAACGGAAGCCTGATTCCGGCTATCTGTGAAAGAGTGCTGTGAAGGCAAGGTGGTCAGAACCGTTCGCGCCTTGGACCGAGAGATTGGTGGAACCGGTCAAATGGTAAAGAACTACCTGGCAATGATGAAAATGGTTCAGGTCGGTCGTGTCCAACCAGCAAGCAATCTCCGAGGTGAAAACATCTTTCCGGTGAAACGCGACGTCCTAGTCATAATGGATGACGAGACCTACCCGGCTTGATAATAAGCTGAACACAAGTTTATTTTGTAGAATTTGTTCAAACAACGTTGTTTGATTGTTTGTTTGTTTGTTTGTTTTTTTGTTTATTTATGACACTCTACTTTGTTTGAATATTGCATGTTTTCTTTTTCTAATTTTGAGCGAAAGGAGATTTGGGGCGATGCCAATATTCTATCATCCCAAAGGAGTTGGACTTTGCGACAGCAATCTCTGTGAATTTGGAAAAGGTTACCAGGACGCAGATCACATTATTCGGTCATAAATGCTGAGCATCATGGAATCATATCTGAGCTCTATGATTCCCTTCGGGCTCGAAGTGGACAACCCAATGTACCGGTTCGAGATATTTTGGCTCTACGTGATCTGGAGTATATGAAACTCATTTATGTGTTTTTAACTAACATTAGCCTTAGATTGTAGTTTGTTTAACCTGTATGTTAACTTTTAATTTTTTAATCTGTGTTTGTGCGTGTTTTTTCTGGCTCAAAAATGTTCAGGTCAAACGAAAACCTAAAGTTTTTGGACAATATTCAATAAATGTAATATTGTAACCATACTTCAAATTCCCACCAAGTTTTAAGATAACTGATGTATGTTAATATGAAAACCTGGCCCTGTAAAGTTGATTCGATTGAGCCTGTAAAAATAAATGATTAAATAAAATCAAAAAAAATATTGAGCGGTTCCGTATCAAATCAGTAAATGACAAATTTTTAGTATTTTAGATTTGGCCGAGACTTTTCAAACGTGTTCAGTCAGTATAGAAGAATTTCACGCTAACTCATCCAGTGGTTTGCAGCACCCTCTCATAATCCAATGAAACTTTGTGGGTGTAAAGACAATGTCTTTTCAAGCAACTTTGCATACTTTGTTTTTTTTTTCAAAATGTATCCAGACTACCATTTGAAAAAGGCTTAAGTTTTTTGATCGATGTTTTTCAAATCAACATAACTCAAAAAGGACAAGACTTACAAAAAAGTGATGTATGGGTGACTTTTACCGTGTGTCACGCAAAATTGTCTAGTTATGGTCTTAAACACCCCTATAGAATTCAATAAAATTGAGCAGTCATAAAAAATGGAATGTTTTGAATATCTTTTCAAAAAAACACTAATTATCTAAACTTACACTTGAAAAGGGTCAAATTAGGTCAAATGGAGATTGAATCCCTTTACATCAGTAAAACAGAACCAAAAATGTGCTCTTAAGGAAAAGTAATTCACAACAGATTGTTCGGATATTCTTATTTTTAGGGGCGATTCAAATATGGCGTCATATATCTTTGGGCACTTTGGGGAGTTTGGAAGGAAGGTCAAGATTTGCTACAGTACGTGTGAAGGTATGTGAAAAGTTGTGATAGAGGGGGGCTGATAAATCTAATAAAATAGCGGACGTCATATTTGAATCGTCTTTGAATGGATATGCATCAAGTCTTATCAAATTAGAAAGTTCTAATTTGATAAGACTTGATGCATATTCATGTAAACACAATGTAAATATGACGTTATATAAATTTTCTTAATACTGTTTATGTCAATGAAAACTCATGATAACTTGTCTTGACATTGCTATATAACTCCTCTTGTTTTTTCCCGCTCTGACATTTTTTCATACTTCAGCTGATATGAAGCAGAAATTCAGTTTTGTAATACTTTTATTACTCTCTTTGCCAATCGTCTGAGAACCACCACCAGTTGCATCACATGGATCTTTCCCACTGTTATTATGACGCCTTGCTGAAGTAGTAAATAATGTAGGTAGAAATAATGTACTTCATTCAAATCTATCCTTAAGATCACTGTACTAACTGTGGTGCAGTACATTTTATCACTTGAGTGATCTACAATTTTTTTCATAAAAGTTAAGACAATTTTCTAAAAGTCACCAATACATAACTTTTTCGTAAGTGTTGTCTTCTATGAGTTACGTTGATTTAAATAAAAACGATCAAAAAACTTAAGCTCTTTTCAAATGGTAGTCTAGATAAAATTTCAAAAAAACAAAGTATGCAAAGTTACTTGAAGAAACATAGTCTACACAACCACAAAGTTTCATTGGATTCTTAGAGGGTGCTGCCAACCACTGGATGAGTTGGCGTGAAATTCGTCTGTAACAGTATAAGTGAGGAACGGTCGTTTTGATTCGAGAGTACACACTTAGATTTTTTTATAGAAATCAGCAAAATCTTACCGAATTCTCAACAGCTGAACGTTCGATAATCCGATTTAACGGATTTCGGTAAATTTTTTACAGATAACTGGAAAATTTCACTGAAATCCTCTAAATCGGATTACCGAACGTTCAGCAGTTGAAGATTCGGTAAGATTTTGCAGATTTCTGTAAAACAGTCGAAGTGTATATGTTTTGAAACGGGGTCATGTGAAGCAGGGAATCATCTCTACCCTGGTGAAAGAGGGATTTCAGGGGAGATTTTTCACTCAGTGGTCTAGCACGGAGCAAGAGGACGAAGAAGCGTTCGAAAGGGGTTATTTTATTTAAGGGCAGTAAAGTGCGATTCCGTGTGACCAGAGCCCCCGAACAGTAGGAGGTGGTGGAAAGTTGTGATAAATGTCAAGATGGTGGCTACTAACCGAGCTCGTATACAACCGCGAACTAACATCTCGTGCTTCTCCAAGATCCAGGGCAAAATCTTCGATGCTTGCGCCCAGCACAAGTTCCCAACAGACAAAAAGATCCTGGATTGACGAATAGTCAAGCTTTACCAGCAATCGAAGAAGAATTTGAGAACTCACCTCCCTTTATGCTGGCCTGTTGGATACGTATCAGCGGTTGCATCTGACATACCCCAAGTACAAAGTCCAGATGCACCGTCTGCACGGAAACGAGCGCTTCAACATCCTTATCAACAATCTGATGACAAAGTGCAAGCAGACAATCAAACTGTTCAAGGAGGACAACGAGGCAATGTTCGACGAAAACTGAGCTTGTTGTTTCCGCACATGCTGAGTGAGCTGAAGGCGATATTCCAGAACGGGTTGTTCAGCGGAGACCAGTTCCGTATTACGAGTGGCGGATGCGGCGAATTATTTGAAGTCACGCTTCGGAAATAGGAGGGGTGGTCCAACTTGTCTTATCTCTATTTGCAGGAAATTCACAGAAAAGGGGATATGCCTTCGTTCAGAAAAAATGTAGTTTAGTGAAAGTATTACCAACACAGGCTGAAAAAGCGATCACCATTATTGACGGGTTTACGGTGATTAGGTCATACTATTCGGGGCGAGGTGCAACTGGTGTTTGATGTTCTGTTGCATGATAGAGAGGTCGCATGCTTTTGGCGGATAGTGCTAGTTACATACTTTCAGCATATCGTTAACCAAACCGAACCCTGCTGCTAACCTTTTACCAAGTATCCAACATACCAGTGATTTCTCGTGGAAGTGTAGAGGATTTCTCGGCTTCCTTCAAAGCAAGTATCACATCAACACGTTCCTTCCCATTCCCGTTCTTGACCAGCATTCGGGCACGGCGTGCGCCGGTGTTGCTTCATAAAGGGTCACACGTTTTTACACATTGAAGATGTATGTTAGTCCCAAACAACATCTGTTGGTTCTTTGTGTAAATATAGCTGATCTGGCAATAACGGAGTAGCATCCGTGGGCGGTCAATCATGCTCATGCTCATAGTTTTAGAAAAGCAGTAAGGGAAGGTGCATTAATTACGTCACGCAGTAAGGGGGGAGGGGGGGTTTGGGAAAACGTGACGATCCATACAAAAAAATTTGAAGGTCCATACAAAAAACGTGACAAGGGGGGGGGGGGGTTATAAAAAGTCATTTTTTGCGTGACGTAATTAATGGACGTTCCCTAACTCGGAAATTGTTCGATTTACAGAAAAAATGTTTGAGAATCAAATGGTAGGGAATCAAAATGTCAATGTAAAGAAATATACACTGAAAAAAAATTTACGTGTTAAAATCACTATTGAATTTTAAAATTCAAATTAAAGAAAAACGTCATTATTATTTTTTTTTTATTTCAGCAGTAAAATTTTGACAGACAGGTCATTGCTTTAAAGGTTAGCGCAACATGGACAAAAAGTTTTTGTAATAGGAACTTTTGGAAAGTTTACATAAAATCAATTTATGTTTATCAAAAATACTTTTTAATGCCAACATAAAATTTTAAATAAAACTGGATAAGGGGGTAAAATAAAACTTTTAATCGAAATAGTAATGGTATTAATCTTTCTTAGAGTAATCGTTTTCGAGATATTTTGAATTTAATTTCATGAGTGCCTAAATACTTAACGCCCTTTTCATAAGTTATTCGAGATGTTCCATCAACAAAACTATGTTTGTTTCAACACACATGGATATCTCAAAAACTTTTTATTTGACATTTACACGATTGGACTAATAGTTTGAAAGTTATAGAAGAGGATTTAACATTATAGATTTTTTTGGCAGATTCCACGTCAATTTCTTAAAAAAGTTTGTAATTCTACTGTAATCTACAGTAGATGAACATGATTGCCCTCTGACTATTTTACTTTACTGTTTCTATTGGGTACTTTAACTGTTAATTTCTGTGCGTTGTTCATGGTAAATGTAGAACATTGTGGTAGTTTGACTTCGTCACTCGTCTACCCAGCAATGTTTATAATATTGTTGCTACTGACAAAGGCAAGTCAAAAATTCATGGTAGGAATGTGCTTGCTCAATAGAATCTGTACACGGAAACTAATCCGTGTTTGTTTTCATGAACAAATAATTATGATACTAACTCTCTTCCTATTTTATGAATTCGTGACTCGTATTCATGGTTTTATGAATGAAATGACAGATGCGAGTCATGAACTTAGGAAGTCTTGTTTTGCCTCTTATCTTAAATTGTGTACTCAGCTTCATTAGTCAAGAGTCTTTTCGAGAACAACTATAGCGTAGTCAGTACATCCACCAAGTACTAACACAGCGCTCTTCATCAACACTAGGTTTGAATCCTGAAGGTAGATTTATTTTTTTGTTTTAGTTCAGAGTCGATACAGTAGATTTGGTAGATTCATGGATAAAGTTTTCAGTATCAGGAATTCAGCTCATGGTGTTGACCCGATTTATTCCTGATTTCATTGCAGCGGGAAAATAGTTCATGATATCATAGATTATGTTCATGGAGTATATTCAAAACACGAAAACACAACATATTCATGAAATCATAACCTGTTTTTCTCGGTTAGAAGAACACATTATTTCTGGTGTAGGTATAGCGCGTATAGGTATATAGCATTTATGTCTTTGTCACTAATGTATGACTTTATTTAAACTGCTTCTCTTCGACAATCAATCATCAGTTTGTGAAACAGGAAAGGAAAACGAAATTGAAATTTGAAAGATTGTTGACGTGTTGTTGACCGTTCCCTAACAGCAATTAAAATTGTTCATCCAAAAAACGTTATTTTATCCATTTTTTCCGTTTTTGTGAAATCAAGAGTTATTCGAATAAAAACAATCGCAAAAAGCCGTGCCCGGGAGTTGTATGACCAGAAGTTAACGAAACCACACTGCTGCGTAATGGATGACGAGACATATGTGAAGGCGGACTCCAGACTCCAGGAAACCTGTATGTGACTGCCAAGGATAAGTGTGATGTTTCCGAAAAGCTCCAGACATAGAAGTTGTTGAAGTTCGCCAAAAAGTTTTTAATTTGGCAAGCGATTTGAACTTGCTGAAAGCGGACTACACCTTTCGTTAGGCACCATGGATGGACAGATGTATTTGGAAGAGTGCAAGAGTGTCTCCAAAAGTGGCTTCTCCTTCTGCTGAAGGCTCACGACGGTCCAACGATCTTCTGGTTGGCTATCATGCCACTACACGAAGTACATACTAGTGTGGTATATGGCGAATTATGTCGATTTCGTGCCGAAAGTTCTGAAGACCAGTTCCAAACACCCTGGCAAGCTATTGATGGCTGTGGTAAGGTTTCACAGCCCTTCTTCACAACTACTTCGATGAACAGTGAAACATACATCAAAGTGTCCTTACAAAAACGACTTAAGACCCGAAGATTTCGATTAAGATTCGAAGTCATAAGTCTTCTGACCAGATCTTAAGAAACGCGGAAGTTTGCAATGGACGCACCAGCAGTAGCACAACTAAGTGAAGATACCGGGAGAATTTTCTAGCTCGTTTGAATCACGTCAGGGACTTCATCAACAGGGTTGTTACGAGAAGTCTGAAAATAAATCCGCGCCAAATCCACGCGAGTTCAAAATCAAATCCACGCCTTCAAATCCAACCCACACACGAATGTTCTATAACTTATCAAGCATCAAATATATAGGATGGGGAACGGCTTCATCAGTAGGCGAACCTATTTCAAACAAGGGGTAAACAATAACATGCATCAATAATAAAAGTAGATTTTTGATTAATTTCCTTCACACGGAAAAAAATCCGTGCCCGGATCCGTGAACTGCAGTCATGAATTCGAGAACAAGCAAAAATACACCGTGAACTGAATCACGTAATTATGAACTAAATCACGTTTTTAGGTAAAAATCCTGAAAACGTGAACTAGTTCACGGTCTGTTTTCATTTTCGTGAACGCTTTTGTTTCTGTGCAGAAAAATCCAGCGCTTGGAATAGGGTCTTGGTGTTGAAAACTTCAGTGTGAAATAAAACCTGTAAAGAGGGAAACATAAGTCACGATGAGCTAAGTCAAATAAATTGACCGATAACCAACTTAATAAAAATGTCCAGACAAAAACAACCAATGACCCAAGATGTGATCCACGCTGGACCAGTCCACCCCTAACGAGCACAGGACGTTTGAGTGAGTGATGAAACCCATTTGATTTGCACGCGATCTTTTTCACCGTGATTCGCAAGTTATCACCGTGATTCGTTTTCACCGTGAAGTGACACCCGTAATAAGGGCCATTTTGTCAATAGTGTATCAAGATAGGTACGCATTTATTTAACATATACGTCATAACATTTAATTGTTCTCAATAGCCTTCATATGAGCTAATTTTTCCCTTTCTGATTGTTTCTCCTGCTGGATGTTATCTTTTTGTTTCAAAAGAACTTTCAGGAATGATGTTTCTGGATTATTGGATGTCATAGCTCTGATTTCTTTTTCCATCAAATTAAAAATATCTTCTTTAGCCTTCATTTTTATTCCTACAACTTCTTCTTGCTTTTTGATCTGGTGCCTTGCTTCCTTCTTTGCTTTTTCCTTATTTTTTTGTGCCTCCACTAATTCAAAATCTTTCTTTTGTTTCTGTTTGGATTCGTAAGATTCAAGTCCATTAAAACAACAAATCTGGTTATATAATTCTCAAAAAAAATGCATGCAACTCAAAATATTGTAACGATTATTGAACTGCGTTCACTGAGCCTAGTTCGGTTTTCCGGTAACACATGCTTAGATAGTGAAAAAAAAAATTCGACCTCTGCATTAGAATGAGATACGCAAGTTACAATGTTGAGCAATGTTCTCATTTCAGAGAAACTATCGTCCTGGAATAAAAAATCAAGTACTTCCAAATCTGTTTCTGATTCAACCGTTTTAGTTGACAACTTAAAACTTGCAAGTACTAGTTATTCGTGAATTTTAGATTTGTCTAATTTAAAATCGAAAACATCGACTAAGTGGAGGATTTCTTTGATGGAATCCTTATTTATGATCCTTCCAACCTTGAAGTTGCTGACTAATCTAACAAATTCATTCGGAACATCTTTGGAAAACAAATACGAGAAGAAAGCCTTAGTGTGGTCTTTAAAATGCTTATTGAAATGAGATGTTTTAAGTTGATTTCCTGCAGCGTTAAGAATGGATTTGTAAATAATTACATCCGTATCCTTGAGAAAATGTTCTTCCATTAGCATTTTGTTGTTGATGGCTTCCGTTATCTGTTTTGGATCGTATACTCTTGACATCATAGTGACCAAAAATGCGAGAATCCTATCATAAATATCGAAAAGAATAAACTCATTCGTTTCGAGATACTTAAGCAACTTTTCCGTTTCTCCCGCTGATTCAATCACAAAAAAAACCTACTCTTTGATATCTGGCAGCAGTAAAATATTTAAAATTTCTTCTTCATAAAAGCTCCGTTTTGCCAGCCCTTGCAATTTCTTTTTCAAAGAAACTAAGTGGTTGTAGTTTGAAAGAACCACTTCTGCAGCTGGTCCGAGATTTGTCCACCGGGTTTCAACATGCTTTTGGAAACGTTTAGGCTTGGTGATGCAGCTTTCTTTGAATTCTTCCCACTTCGACGGAACGACAAAGTAATAGTATAGATACTTTGCCAAATCAGAAACAACATATCCAAACTGTTTGATAGCAGCATTAAAAAAAATGAAGGTTATAATACATATCTACTAGCAAACAAATAATAAAATGCTTTTCTTAGATTAGATTTTTAATAGTTTAGAATTTAAGTCCCTGAGTCCATTTAGAATTCTTAGGTATTAAACTTCGTATTTTCAAGAAATAATTCTTTTTCGTAAATTCAGAGCACTGTTTACTGAAAATTATTTTAATAAATACGACAATCTCACTATACATTACCCATTCTTTTGCGGCTCAAATAAACGTGTATATAAAAAAAAAACTTCACAACACTAATCACTTTGATTGTCCGAATTAAATAGATTATTTTCTTGAACATTAAAGAAAACGAGTACTTCACTGAACAGATAGAGCAACACAATGGCGTTCTCGACAAGCACACAGTGCATTTTTTTTTTTGAGTTGGCAACACAGCACTCAAAGGCGGCAATTTTGACAGCCTGCTTTTTACATTACCCTGACACTGAAAATAAACACGCTCTGATTTACTCATTTTTTTAATTCATTTAACTTATTCATGTGTATATCAATATGGTGATGAACGAATCCGCGCTAAATCCGCGCCTGAACGAATTTTATGAACAAATCCGCGCCAAATCCGCGAAAATCGCGAAATCCGCGCTGCCGTAACAACCCTGCATCAAGATAATGGAGGTGAACACTGGAAGTTGAAATGCGAGCCGGGCTCAACAGCTGAGGTACGATGTTCAAACGTTCCAGTACATTCGTTCTGATCTGATTGGAGTCGGTATAGTTCATCGATAAGTCGACAATATCAATCCCACCATAGTTTACTCAAAGTTTAATGATTTCATATCTGAAGCATCGCGAAAAATCAACTTTGAGCTAAACCGCTTTTGGATGAAACTGGAGAAATTTCCTAGCTAAAAAAGATGAGCTGTCAACAACACTCGTATATTAAATTCCGTGCTTTTTTATACGTGATTGTCCGCTATGATGCATACATTCAACAGTTTATATGGGCTTGCGCTACGCAACGCGAGGGCTAACCCCCAGATTCTTGCCATATAGGGTAGGGAACGGCTTAAGCACCCCAAGACCCTATTCCAAGCACGGGGTAAACGTTAACCTACAACGCTCATTTTTTGCAGTATGGTGCTCCATGTAGTGAGCGTCGAAGATTAGCGTTTACCCCGTGCTTGGAATAGGGTCATGAGGTGCTTAAGCCGTTCCCTACCCTAATTGGAAGAACTCAAATGGTGGCCAAAGTGATGAGGTCGGATGAAATCATCAAATTTTAATCCAGCTTATTATCCAAACACAAAAATACTACGGAAATCTGGTAGAAACAGCATTGTTCCAAGCATGAAATCAAACTTCCTTTTTTTTATGAAACAGACGCACCATGCTCAGGTAGTTCAACGGATACTCAGAACCGCAGATCGCGATAAAAAGCAAACCGAAAACTTTAATGGACCCTGTGTTAATAGCCTCACCGAATCATCCAAACTTCTTCAGCTCAGAACTAGCTTCTTCCCGTTCGTAATAGCCGAAATAGAAGCATTTTTTTTCAAGGTCATTAAACAATAAAAAATGTGCTCAGCAAAAACAACCTCATCATTTTAATGAGCTCTCATTCCCTTGCCACACACACACAAACTGCTTCAACCTGGCCAACACAATTTGTTGCCGGACATAGATCTTCTTTTTGAAATCTAGATTTTTTACTCATCTGCAGTGATTGGCTTGCCGGCTCTCAACACAACTCAACACCGATTTTCCAGAGGTTTCCTTTGGCAATCAACGAGCATTTGAATGGCTTGAAATCAAATCTCCTGCTTGCCTCTACTGACCAGGCCACAACCAGGGATGGCACTTCTAATTAGCACACCCCCAGCCAGGGCAGCAGTGCTCCTTCCCAACTGCTCCACTTTGTCCCGTACAACAACAATCACCAGCCAGCGGCGTCATTCGAAATGGAAATCAAGGACTTTGGGGAGTCTGAACGGCTCCTCTGCGACCAGCACCCTCCCCCCCTTCGCAACCGGATGGAAAACAGTGGCAAAAACACTGGGTGAGGGTTGGTTGGTTGTCATGGTAGCCATAATTGTGCTGCTCGTTGCCAATTTCCGTACTCACTCTCGCTAACGTTCTCGTTCTCGTTCTAGTTCTACTCCTGCTGAAAAGGACTCCACGGTACCAGGCAATGCAATTATCCCTACTTCTACCAAGGACACACTTTCACTGCCACCGGTTTTTGGAGGGGAAAAATCTCACTTTCCACTCGGGCAAGCCGCCCAGCAGAGCGAGCGAGATGACATACGGGTAGTTTTTCCCCGTCCCGTTTCTATGAAGTGAGAATGTGCGTACAATTTACTACGGCTGAGATTGTGTTGGTGAGTGCGTAATGCCGCCAAACGAGAGTGAGAGTGAAGAGTTTTTATTGACCAAATTTTTCCCTTATTCTACTTTCGGGTTTCCTCTTCTCGGTTTGTTCTACAATGTTGGGTGCGTGTACGCGCTCTCTGCCTGTCCCTGTTTGGCGCTAGGCAGATGCATAAATGCTACTCTTATACACCAACGCACCGTTAGGCAGAGATTGTGAGGATAGAAAAAAGCAGAATTATTAGGTGTACAGCTTCTTTTTCTCACGTTCTTTTCCGGGCGTTTGGTTGGACTAACCTAGAAAAAAGATCCACCAATACAACCGCGTATCACGTAAGCTGTTATGAGGAAAAAGTAGGATTGTGGGATGCTTGCTCTGGCCGGGTAAATAGAAGAATGATGCTGAGTCTCACACTCCTGCTTGAGAATCTTCGGCTAGGTGAAGCCCAAATTTGGAAGAAAGAGAGAAGCTCCTTGAAAGTTCTTAAGAAATGGGCGTTTTCCTTCGTAGGGAAGCATGCAAAAGATTGGCACCCTGTGATCGTTTTACTGGATAATGAATTTAGAACAAAAGATGGTGGCGTCGGGAAAAGTTTGAAAGAGCACCATTTTCCCCCCTATTGAGTGTTTGGTTAAGTGTGGAAGAGTGCTGGTCTGTTGAAAGATAAGGTACCTATGCAGCAAAATCTGGCAAAAGCGTTCATATACAATTTTGAGATGTATTTATGTTCGATGCCAAGTAAACTTACAACAGAGGGTAAATTATCATCATTTTTGTAGTATATACCCTAGCAAAGGAAAATAACAAGCTGATATCATATAAGTGTTCTGTTATCCCGGTTATCGTTTTGATTTCCGCTGTTATCGCATAACAAATTTAGTTATCACCATTGGCAAATTCTAGGATTTTTTTTCATTAGGGCGAATCTAACATCGAGAGATTCTCTCCGGGCTCACTCTCTTTCATTCATTACAGCGGCATTGTAACACTTTCGAGGCATTCATTAGTACAGATCGAGAAACACAACAGTGCTGGCTAGCATACTCTACAAATAGAACAAATAAAGAAAAACGTAAAGGCGATTGAAATATGAATCCTAGAGGGTTTTGAGCTGTTTAGTGGAATACCTGTAACTAGAAATTAGAAGAAGAATTAGTATCTTCCATTTAATTCCAACTACCTTTGCTTATCTTCGACAGATACGCGTATTCGTTCATAATGTCAGACTTCTTCAGTGTCTCGTACTAATAACTCGACGTCGAGTTATTAGTACGAGACACTGAAGAAGTCTGCACATTGTAGACGAAATACGCGTATCTGTCGAAGATAAGCAAAGGTAGTTGGAATTAAATGGAAGATACTAATTCTTCTTCTAATTTCTAGTTGATTGAAATATGAATGAAATAGAAAGTAGTCAAAGAGAGCCTCTCAATGTTAGATTCGCCCTAATGAAAAAAAACCCTAGAATTTTGTTATTTTTTTTTATTACATTACAATTTTTCATGAATGTTATAAGTTGAATTATAAAATTATGAATATTTCCAGCATATTTGAACATGAAGTTTTGCTTTTAAACAAAATTTTTTTTTCAGTTATTAGCATGAGAATTTGAATTGAAATTGATAACATAATTTTAAACTATTTCAATAAATTTGCTTAAAATCAACCCGGTAACAACTTGACAGCTCCAGAGTAAAGTCAATGTACCCCGATAATTTTTGCTCACTGGTTCTGTCAAATCGAATGAATCATTGAACAAATTATCAATTGAACGTATTTACATCGAATATTATTTTCAACTCTGTGGAGCTCATATTCGTACTTGATGAATATAATGCTGACGATGTGTTGTAAATTTTCCTAAAGGTTGAATGGTGGATATTTTTACCTTTCTTACAGAGAAGTACAACCCACTTTTGGTTCAGGGAGTGCAGGGCCAAGTGTAATATACAAATCAAATCAGCCCGAGGAGATCTCAACGTGTCCATAGACAGGGTGTTTGGTTCCTTAGTGCAAATATTTTCAGGGGCGATAGGGGATGATATTAGAAGAAAAAAAATGTTTCTACGCATATGGTCAAATCTCAAAGTATACGGAGTTATTGATCTTTTAATGTTATTGTGCATGTTTGTGCAAAAATTATGTTACTTAGCAAGATTTTTCTTCCTTCGGTCGTAAGCTAAGAAAATTTTCTATATAATAGTTTTTTATAAACTTTTAGTCTTTTTAGGGGTTAACATTTTTTAAATAGCTCGTTTTTTTAAGGTTTGATTGAATAAGAGGATTGAATAATTTGAAAACCGTGATTATAGAGGCACTCCGAAATTGTCAGCACATAGAAATTATGGAAAGCTGGCAAGACGTGAATAAAATGGCAGCCTATTTCATTTTTAAATGGCGCACTATACTTCGCAATCTGAAACCTTCAGGAAAGCAACTGAAGCAAAGAAAAAAAATCGTGTAGCAATGGTATAGCATTAGCATTAGCCCTCTCTTCTCTCCTTATCTCTTTCTCTCTCTATTTTACTTTCCCGCATTCCTATTCTCAAGAAATGATTATTCATATTCGATGCAATCGAAATCAAAGGAATGGAAAACAGCCACATAAACATTACGCCCAAATAAAAATTTGTTCTTGCACTGCTTGCTAAGGAAACGAAAACATGTATTCCAAAGCTAAAAAGCGGTAGTATCGAAAATGGATGGCCCTTTTGTAGATGAGACATCTACAATTTGTAGATGGGTACGTGAAACTTAGCTCATCTGTCAAGATGCTCGGGGGTTGCTTAAAATACAGGATTTGTTATCACGTTGTTCACAGTGATAACAAAATAAGTTATTATTATGATATTCAACGAGTTTTTTTGTTATTAGTTTTGTTATTTTCGCTGTTTCTTCAGGCTCAATGATAACATATTCAGTGATCATAAAATGATAAACTGGTATTACAACTTGTTATCAATTTGGTAGATTCCTTTGCTCGGGTAGACAACGTCACAAAATTCACGACAATTTTGACGTAAGAATATTGTTCTGAGTTTTTATATTCAATTGGTCGGTCTGAACTTTTCACAGTTTCGATAGTATCTTACTAGTCCCTATCAATTGATCGATGTTTTGAGGTATTGGGAGAATTGCAGATCTGTGCTACAATGCTCTGTTATTGTCTGCTTACTGCTACTGGATAGCTTATCGTTGATAACGAAACGACAAATCAGGTCAAAACGTCACACACGTGTGATATATAATTATCATATGTGCGTTTCTGTCCTGCTAATCTAGGGAGATATGTCTTCTTTGATAAGCCCTCCCTTACTTTAGTCAGTAAAGATACAACAACAAAGTTGTACCCTGCTGTAGAGGCAAATGTCGGCTTCTCTGACTTTGCTTGGCAGTTAATATATAAACCTCTTTTTCAGTATATTTACTCATCAAAACACTCCACTGAATATAGAAAATGGAAGTAGGCTCTGATTCCGAGTGGACGCGTTTTTCTTGTGCTGTCACTTTTTTTTTTTCCGAAAATTCCATAATTTTCTAAGTAGCAAAAGATTTTTAATTGATTTCAAAGTGCCTTGAAGATGACCGGGTACCAAAGAGCAGGACCTTGAGAGTATTCCAGTGTGTTCATGGAGATAATTACATTCGGAATGAAGCTTTCATTTGCATGAGTTGAAGAAAAGTTGAGTATCGTAGCTTACTTTGTACCACAAAAATATATGACTTCCATTGAGGCAGGACCTAAGGCAGGAGCTCTTTAAGTACGGGTGTCCTTGGGCCGACAAAAAGACTTGATTTTCCTGTTTTAAAATACTAAGGATTGGTGGTACTCTATGCATCGTTCAAGAAAGCCAGTTTTGTACTCAAAAGAATCGCCCAAACATCTCTTTAAATAAACTGTGAATATTCCTCTAATGATACATACTAAAATATGCAGTTATATTGTCCTAGTCGGATATTGTCGATTTCGTAAACCTCCTACAGTTTCAGATTTCAATTTCAAACGATCTTTATCCTTATTTCTATTCTAGATGCTTCCAATATTCGTAAGGGTAACATCCAAATCAGACCATATTTTATAGAATTAATGCCCCACCCTGTAAAACTTGGTCGACGATTATTATTGAGATCTTTTGGACCAGTTGTATCAAAAAACTTGTTAAAAAAGACTCGGTTTGCAGAAGAGAAAAATCATGTTTCTTAAAGACAATTATCTGCTCATACAGCTCAAAAAAACATCGTGAAAATCAGTGGGGTACGAATTGTTGCAACATCCACACTATTCGCCAGATTTAGTTTTCTGTAACTTCTGGCTGTTCTCACACCTCAAAAAATTCCTTCTTGGAAAGCATTTTTCATTAAACGAAGAGGTTATAGCCGTCGTAGAGGAGTATTTTGCATGTCTTCCAGACAGCCAAATCCGTGCTGCGACAACAAAGTTGGAGGAACGTTGGAACAAAAATACTGATCTACACTGAGCAATTAAAGTGATTTCCCAAAAAAAAAAAGGTTGTGCAATGTGTTGTCATAAAAATGTTTTAAATCAATTTGAGGGCAACTTATCGCTGGCATTCGTCTGCATGACTTAATTTATTTCATAACATGCTTTCAACATGGGCAAAACTGTGCTTCACATTTCATGCAGTTTTCTCAAGATTTGATTGCAATATAGCAATTTTTGTGTAAGGCAATTTTTGCCACCTATTCTCAATTTTTGATGGTGGTTTTTATACTTGACAGTGAGGCTCAATTTTGAATTAAGGTAATGACAATCACGAAGTGATTATCGTTTTTCATAATTCTTCTTATCATACGTGATAATATTTACTTGTTATGGATTGTTCATTTATATACTGGATCAGAGTAGTATATGCCAATTATTAAAATATAATAAAATAAATCCTAGAGGGTTTGAGCTGTTTAGTGGAATACCTGTAACTAGAAATTAGAAGAAAAATTAGTATCTTCCATTTAATTCCAACTACCTTTGCTTATCTTCGACAGATACGCGTATTTCGTCTACAATGTGCAGACTTCTTCAGTGTCTCGTACTAATAACTCGACTTGGAATTAAATGAAAGATAATAAAATAATTTATTAAAATATAATAACATATGCATTCTTACTCAAACTGCAAAATGTACATCGTACAACAACAAAATGTGCATTTTGGTGAATATTCACCAATGGTCGGCCTCTTATCGGATTGTTTTGAATCCTATTTAAAATAAAGATCAAGTTTACTAATGTGCTCATCATTTTCTTTACTCCATCCATAACGTTTTGTGCTACTGCGTTTCGAATCTGTTTGGTTACTTACGTATAGTCTTTCTCCAATTCTAATTAATTTTTAAATATTTTGGGATTCTTATAAAGTGTTGTTTTAATGAAAACCCAAAACTTGCCAATCGGGTGAAGTTCCGGTGAATTTGGAAGCTCACTGCAACTCGTTTCAATCATAGTGGCATGAGGCAAGATCAGTCCAAAATATATAAGAGCCCTTGTGATTCTTTGTATATGGTTAGAGCCACTTTTGCAGACACTCTTGCATATGTATCTCATTTCGCCGCAACCACATATCACCCCCGAGATTAAAAATATCTTGAGAAATATCTTCTGCAACGTCGAAGACGGAAGTCGGACTTAACGTAGATTTCGTCGTTCTTCACGATGCAATGCTGACTGGTGCGCAACTGCTTAAAAAGCTGCCGGGCACGGTTTTTAGAGGAGACATTTTGCTTCTCATTACTGTTTGGGGCTTTCTGCACTTTGTAGGCATGTAATCCAGACCGTGTTATGGTTTTCTGGACAATGAAGATTATCCACGTTAAAAATGCAACACCCAGTACTATTTGCCAAAAACCCATCGCTTAACCAATTGTCTTGAAATTATCGGAGTATCATAGCTTTGTTCACAACTTGCCCTCCAAATTTAATCGCCTTCATTTTTTTCCTGAGGCCCTCTATGAGATTTTGTACGTCATCAAAACCGACAAGCTTTTGAACATTGACTCATGCTTTCTTAAATTATTGATAGGTTTGGAGTGTTTTATGATGTTTGCGTTATTTCAGCTGCATTAAAGTCCAATTCCAAGTAACATTGCCAAAACCATCCAGCTTTATTAAGTTTTATGAAAGCCACTAGAAATCAATATCGTTTTATTATGACAGTAAGAGGTGTCAATAGGTTTTAAATATTAGTCAGGTTTATGAGCCTCTACACAGCTTCTTTACAACGATTTTAAAACCTTGTTTCTAAAATTCCTTATACTCCTATCAAAGGTTTTATTTTTAAATGTCGTTTGAGGACTTATTCAAATTATCTTATTATGATCAGTTGAAAAATCACTTTAAAACACTTGCCTCCAGTAAATGCATTAGACGACAAATTGGCTTTCGTCAATGCCACGAAATGACCATATAGTTTTATAGTTTTATAGTAGCCATTGCGAAGATAAATTGGCTTTCTGGAAAAACTGTGATTCCTTCCAATTGCCATATTGAAATAAAAGAAATCATTTAAATGGAGAAATACAGCAAGATTTATGTATAATACAAATGAACCGTAGATCAGAGACCAATTTTGGCATTCTTCTAAGTAACATTATTGAATTCCATAAATTTCAGGAAATTCATGATCAATTTATCAATTATATTTGAATCCTAGAGAGTTTGAGCTGTTTAGTGAAATACCTGTAACTAGAAATGAGAAGATATGACAGATACGCGTATTTCGTCTACAACGTGCAGACTACTTCAGTGTCGTGTACTGATAACTCGAGGGTTGTTGGAATTAAATGGAAAATACTAATGTTTCTTCTCATTTCTAGTTACAATTATATTTGTTTCAATTTGGTTGTTGTGGATATCAACTCACATAATCTCCGAGGCCCATTTATTTTCGGCTCTTATCGTGCCAATGTTCATGTTGGTATTGGATATTTTGCTATCAAATAAAATTTCCCTCAACACTAGAATTTTTTTTTCTAAGATATTATTTACTGTTAAATGAATCAGAAAAGCGCAGAATCGAATAAAACACATCAACAACCGTAACGATTGACATTTGTGGCTATTTGGCCCTATGCTGGTTGTGGTGGCAGCCAATAAGTTTTATGAAGGTTCTCAAGTGGTCATAACATCTTTCATTAGAACATTTTCAAAATCTTTGTAGTATTGTAAAGATTTTATTTGTTTTCACATCCGTCTGTAGAGTGGGCCACTTTGTACACATTTCAGCTTTAAATATGCATGGAGGAGGTGTTGGTGGACAAAACAGCTTTGAATGTAGTTTTATCAACAAAGCCGGGGGGAGTGCTGTACGGCTCGAATAAAACTTAAATTGTTACTTGGGTAGTCTGATAGAAGAGGTAAGTAAGAATAAAGATAGGACTCGGAAAAAATGAGACACACAAAAATGATCACCAAAAATTCATTTTAAATCGGATACTTCTCAAATTTTCAGTGATTAAATAACTATATATAGCTATGTTTTGGCATGATATATTTATAGAACTTCCTCCTCCAAACTGAATGCTCGTACATTTCTCTTAACCCTTTGTCGATCGGACGAAGTTCTGGTGTATTTGGCGGGCCCGTCTCCTTCGGGACCACATTAACGCCCTTCGCTTCGTACCAATCCATTACAGGCTTGGCGTAATGGCAAGAAGCGAGATCCGGCCAGAACAGCGTGGGACCACGGTGAGAGCGGAGGAAGGGCAGCAAGCGCTTCTGCAGCATTCCTCTCGATAAATCTGCCCGTTTATGGTGCCGGTTGTAACGAACGGCTTGCTGTACCGTCCGCACTCACAGATCGCCTGCCACAACAGGTACTTCATTGCGAATTTGTCCATATTTCTCTTCCGGAACTTTTCCGGAACCTCCATGCGGGACGTACCGACAAAAAACTCGACGCCGGGGATTTGTTTGGTGTCCGCCTTGATATATGTCCCGTCGTCCATGACGAGGCAGCCTGGCTTGACCAGCCACTCACGGTACAGCTTCCGTGTTTGGCCACCGTGTTTTGCTTGTAAGTCCGGTTTGGCGCCTTCCTGATCTTAAAAACACGTAGCCCAGCCCGCTTCATGGTCTGCTGGACGAACCACTTCGACGAATTGACCTTTTTGGCCACGTCTCGGGTGGAAATGTTCGGGTTATTCTTAAAGTACTGCCTTATCTTCCGCGCCTTCTCTGGGTATTCCGTTTCCGGTTTTCGGCCGCTTCCAGCGCGTCGCTCGATGGTCTTCGTCTCCTGGAACATCTTCACAACGCGGGGCACGGTGGAATGGTGGATTCCAAGCCTTTTGCCGATCCATCTGTGCGACTGATCAGGATTATCGAGCACTGCGCCCAAGATTTGCTGGCGTAGCTATTCTTGTTTCGAATGCATTTTGAAAACTACTTTTCAGATCGCGATAAACTAGTATTAACCAAAGTTTCATTAATTTTGACCTACGCGATAAAAAGTTACACCCAAAGCAAAGAATCGCATTTTTTCCGAGTCCAATCTTTATTCTAAGTCCACGTAAACAAGCTCCTTGAACTGTCAAAACTGAATTGATGATGCCTTCGTGCAATGATCTACACGGTAAGCTTCCTTTACCCATTAATTGGAACGATTTATTATTATTGTTATTCCTCCTGTGGATTTTTTACGCATTTTTATTTTTTTTAAATTTTTTTTTATAAAAGACCGTGCGTAGCGTAGTTGCTATTCGGTTACCGATCAGAACTAGTGTAATTGCACAGAGAACCACATAGATGGTGCTTGGGTGTAGCTTTACATCTTCAATGTACAAGTTTACTAGTTCGTTCTATTTATAGATCAGTACCGGCGCCGGCCACGTCCTCACGGTCTTTGGGGAGAAGGGGAAGTATGATTAGTTTTGACAATCGTTGGTTAGAGACCGTGTTTACCTCTGCGTCTCCATAATTGTCAAGGGAAGGGTAAGATCAGTGTTATTGAGGCAGGTTATTTTATAGATCATGGATTCACTGTGGTAAGTGAGTGATGCGATCAATGAAAGCGCAGTAGACTGCTTTGTATTTTAAATCTAGTGGTGATAGAAAGAGGCAAGTGACAAATGACAAGGAAGGGGACGGGCCTGGGATTGAACTCCCGACCATCTACTCAGTAAGCAGAACGGATAACCACTGAGCTATCCAGCCACGTCAATTCCTCCTGCGGATTTTTTACGCATTTTCTGAAAAACTGCGTCGACTCATTTAAATGGGTAGACGCAGTTTTACGGTAAAATGGGTTAACTTTTTCACAGGAGGAATAACAATAATAATATATCGTACCCATTAATGGGTAAAGGAAGCTTACTGTGTATGACAGCATGCACATTACAGTGTTGCTAGCTGAGCAGTTGTTCGATCATGACGTACTCTAATATATCGCGTTTAGCTGAAAAACAATCGGCGGAGTTGTAACTGAGAAAATTTCTTGTAAAAATAGCTATAAATTTTATTTTCAGGACTTTAGGAATAGGCTACTGGACAGTAAACAGAAAGGTATCTTTGACCATAATAATTTCCTCGTAAACTTTAAATGGTGGCTGAAGTGTCAGTTTCTAAATGCATGTGGTCAAATTCCAAGAGCTCGTTCAGGACTCGATTTGAAATGAAATTGGCACTGCAGTTTTCATCATTCTAATGTTACATGTGTCTCTAGGGAATTCCGCTGCCTTCAATAACCATTCAAATACCATTATATCGAGATTTTGAAAATCAACGAATGAAGCCAAGTATTTTTCAGTCTCAAATTAAAATCGCTTTCAACAAAAGCAATACTTTCAACGCGCTTTTTCGTATCAAATTTTCATAACCTGCCCGTTTCCGTGCCACTGGAACTGTAGTACACCAGCCATCTGAAATTCGGTTAGTTAGTCAAGAACTGGCTTTCTTCTCGAACAAACCTGAATTTGACTTCATTATACGGTCACATGCCAAATTATGTCAACATTTGGGTAGCATTCCAAATTGAAAAACCATTCTTCTTTGTCATCCGAGTCGGTGCTGGCCGCGAATCACCAAAATTCTATTCAATTCACTAGGCCAAACCAAACCAAACCCAACCAACTGGTAAACGCAGGCCTCAGATCCCTTATTAAATCAACATAACCTGCTTTTTCCGTCTCTGGTTCCTTTGACGTCGTCTTGCAACGCTAGCGCATTATGTAATCTCGGTTCCTCGCGGGGTTCGCCGCCGTCGCCGATGGATGCAGATGTTATTAATTTTAAATGAAGAAGAACAAACGTCGTCATCGCCGTTGCCGATGAAATTCCAGTCGCTGCCTGAAGATTTATTGCTTGGATGATCTGAAAGAAAACTCGAAATAATGGCACAGCCGAAGAAGGCACCGCGAACACAAATACACGTAGGCATGTGCTTCCCTGTGTGCCAGGTTGGTTTCGAGGTTAGAACCGCTTCGGTTGCACCCCGCGGCTAATTTCACTAGGAAATTTGCATATGTTAGCTTGACTTGGTGGTACACATTTCGAGCATCCATTGATGCAAAACTTGGTCGAAGATGATTCAAATAAGAATGGCAAAAAAAATACCTACGAAGGAAACTCGTACAAAAGGGATAAAAGGGTTGCTTTGTTCTCGTCGAAGTGAATACTCACACTCTTCCGTACTTTTACATAGTTTTACACTTTTTCAAACGATGTCCTCCGTCGCTCCCCGACAATGTTGTTCCATCACATTCAACAAACTCAAGCAAAGGTTCCCGTGTGTGTGATCTGTACCTCTCATGTAAGGTACCTTCCACTTGTCCGCTACACATCGCCTACTTAGTGAAACAAAAAGGAGGAAAAAAACAAATCATAAGTGCCTATGTTGTTGCAGAACATACAGGAGCCGGGGGGATTTGCGTGCTCTCTACAGCCTCTTGGAACCGCGCTGAGGTGCTGGGCGACGTGCACAGGAAGCAAGGAATGTGTGTTAGAAGGTCAGGAGAGCTTCCTCGAATTGAAAATAACAAAACAAGAGTTCCAAGTGCCGGAATTCATCTTGGATTTTTTTTTGGCTTTTTTCGGGGATGCATGTGTCTTGTGTTCTATATTTTCGGCAGACCACTTCAGTTGGACGAATCATTGTAATTATCCCTTTCGGTGAGCGTTACACTTGATGAGATGAATGGAGGGAGACGAGTGATTCATCACGCATCAAACTGGAGCAGATTTTTTTGTTTTTCGTTCGTTTTGTCTTTGGGAAGATATTTGCTTGTGGGGGTGCGAGAAAAGGGAAGATTTAGGCATTCTCAAGTGTATGGAATTACATAAGAGATTTAGCGTCTTTATTTTGTATTGTGTTAAGTTATTCGTTTGTTTTTCGTCAGATTTGGCATAGCCGAAATAACGGAATTCCAACTTCTCAGCAAATATGTATGGTGTAAATGAAAACTCAGTTCTGCTTTCGGGCATTTTGGATGCCAAGGCATGACAATCTGAAATGTGGTTAGAAAGTATTTAGAATGATTTATCTACGGCTAATGGAATCACATTTCTTGTTTCATTTAATTTTTTGACCGTGCGTGTAGCCAAAAACCAAGCAAACTATGCTTTATGCATTACTTAGAATTCCTTTGTCAAAAATCCATGAGAAAGCAATTTAAACTTGACCGTGTCGAAGTTCAGCATCAGAGACGACAATCGCCCCCAGAATTGAGGGTAACTCCCCGAAAACTTCCTTCAGTTTGTGGACTAATTAGCTGGTGTTGTTTATTGCGTGCCTAGCAGTTGGTGAGTAATTATGGCGAGATGACGATACTGTTGGACCTCGTGCCAAATCGTAGCCCAACAGGTGCCCTTTATGGTACCTTCGGGAAAAGCGGAAAAGAAATTAAAGGGTTTCTAATTTGTGGGTAAAGCATCTTTCATCCTGCCGGGAACGGAGCTATTAATTATTCAATCGAGATGAGAAATGGCCGGAGTAAATGGATGGTGGACTCTCAAGAAGAGGCGTTTTAAAAAGTATCACTATTTAATCCATTAATTCTAGGTGGTCGTTGAGAGTCATTCTAATTGCTGTGGGAATGATTTAAATCAATTTCTGATTGAGCATCCTTCTTTGCTAATTTTTGGGCATTAATTGGTTTAATGTCCAACATAAATTACTGATTTGATGGTGCGAGTTGGAAATACACCATTTGAACAAAAGGAAATCTTGTTTTTCTGCAAAATCAATTACACGAATTGTTAGATGGTATGTATTTTTGCTATATTTTGACAAATATTCATGTTGTCATCCTATTTCGGTACAACAATAAAATTGCAATAGTGCAAACCGTGAAGTCTTTAAAAAATAATTTTTAATAACTGTTTGTTTGTTGACCGGAAATTCCAAAGCTTAAGTAGAACAAGTTTCTGCCAATTACTGATAGATTGAGTGATGTGCGTCGTCAGAGTCTCAGGGAGACCCTTGAGTCCCTTTGAAACCATCGGAGAGGGTTACGACAAGGTAATGGATTGTCATGTTTGCTATTTAAGATTGTATTGGAGGGTGGGATTCGAAGATTCGGGATGGACCCGAATGGTAACCTTTTCAGGAAGCTCATACAACATTTTGGCTTGGCCGAAGACACGCAACATTTAGATGGTTGTGGAAACGTATTTCAGATTTAAAGCTGAAGTATTTGGTTTGTGATTAATGTGTCAAGGACAAAATACACGAGGGGATGAGGGTCACGAAATGACAATGTCAGCCTCCCACTGCGACCTCAGATCAACGGTGATGAAATCGCGGCGGTAGATGAATTCGTGTATCTGGGTTCATTGGTGATCGCAGGTAAAGACACCAGCAGAGTGATACAAAGGCGCATTATGGCTGGCAATCGTGACAAAAGGGCAATCCGAAGGACGCTAAGACTGAATAAATGCTACCGAAATACGAGGATGACTATCCATAAGACTTAATTACTAGACTAATTAGACCGGTAGTTCTCTGCGAATGCTCAATGGTCGTGGAGGATTTATCGTGTCCATGGTGTCTTTGAACGGAAGAAGTTGCATATCTACGATGAAGTTCAGATGAATGAACCACGAATTGCATCAGTTGCTAGGAGAACCATCCATCGCTCCCTCCGCTAAAATCGGTTGACGACGGTGGGCTGGGCATACCGTAAGAACGATATCTAAGTTCAAATGATTCTCGATAAAGAATTGATGGGCACAAGAAGAAGAGTGACGAGCAAGGTGGATCAATCAAGTAAAAGGCGACATGCGGGCCCTAGGCAGACTGCGAGACTGGTGAGGCATAAACCAAATAGAATGGAGACAACTTCAGCAGAGTACAGCAGAGACCACGCTGCACAGTGATCCAGTAAGCTATTTTAGGCTGACATGAGGTTTTCAATGGAAATTTGTGGTATTAGAGCTTTGGTAACTTCTAAAAACTTGTTGCAAACTAATTGTACGACAATTTGTATGAAATTATTTTTTTCTTGCATTAAACGCAAGAGTGGCGTATACTCTAACTTTTTTATGAGCCAATATCGTGAGATGATATGTTCAGCAAAGTTGTAGTAATTGTTATTATAAAAAACTTTGTAGAATATATGTTTTGTCTAGCTTCAAAGCCTACTGCGATAATTCCGAATTTTAGTAAATAATCGTTTTTCGACTAAAAGGCATTCTTGTTTAACATTTACCAGCTTGCTATGTTCTACAAAGTTGTTTGTTTAGACATTTGCTACAATTTTGTTGAATACACCATAGTTGTATTTCTTCTTGTTTTCATTTTATAGTAAACTTTCAGTTGAATTTACGCCATACTATAGGCCTTACAACATGAAATGTAACACATAGGCCTTACAACATGTAACATTGTTGTGAATAAGTTCTTGTCACTCTGTTCCAGTCCCTACAGTGCATAAGATACTATTACACGGTAGCGATATTATTAGGATTGCTGCTCTGCCTTTAGGGATGCTAAGTGAGGAAGCCCAGGAAACGAGGAATAAGTACATAGGGAAATTTTGGGAACGGCATTCAAGGAAGTTCAATCGTATTGTCAGCTTAGAAGACGTTTTCAAGTGGCTTCTTCTCACCTCCGATCCCGTAATCTTGCTTATAAACAGACCTAAAACTCGTGGTGAGACACAGTTTGGTTTACCAAAAGAAGCTCGAAACTTAATAAAAATTAACTAATATTCTATTAGGCGTTTTTCTATGAAAACACGTGGTAATTGTCATATACTGAACAGAGCTAGCCATGATTTATGTGTGTTTTGATTCTATTTGAGCTCATGATGTATGTTTTTATTGAAAACTGTATGTTACAGAAAGTAGATCTAAAAAGATAGAAAAATATCATCTCTCCCAAATTTTCCTTAAACGTACTCTAAGGTGTGTTGAATCAAGTCATGGTACGCCATATTTTTTTTCAGGTGCTCCATTTCATGTTGTAAGGCCTATAGTATGGCGTAAATTCAACTGAAAGTTTACTATAAAATGAAAACAAGAAGAAATACAACTATGGTGTATTCAGCAAAATTGTAGCAAATGTCTAAACAAACAACTTTGTAGAACATAGCAAGCTGGTAAATGTTAAACAAGAATGCCTTTTAGTCGAAAAACGATTATTTACTAAAATTCGGAATTATCGCAGTAGGCTTTGAAGCTAGACAAAACATATATTCTACAAAGTAATAACAATTACTACAACTTTGCTGAACATATCATCTCACGATATTGGCTCATAAAAAAGTTAGAGTATACGCCACTCTTGCGTTTAATGCAAGAAAAAATAATTTCATACAAA
>JASCZW010007285.1:0-2500 GCA_034211315.2 Aedes japonicus
ATGTCAAAGCCTCTGTTTCTTTCACTCTGGGCTGGCCGTGAACGAGAAGTTTTAGTACAAAATGCCTGCCGGAGGTTTGCGTCGTTCATCAAGAAATACCAAAAAGGGTGAAGACGCGGTGTTCTGGCGGATCTGGCGTCCACGGCCCCTTCTCGAAGCGATCGTTGGGTGGAGGAGATGGAGCTGCTGAATATCGATGTAACCCAAGTCAGCAAACCCACTCGGCCTCCCCCAGCTGCACGTCCCATCGAAAATTTCAGCATGGCAGGCCAACCAAAGTGTAAGATCTTCTGAAATCAATTTCGTTGCAAAAATCGAAAAAGGAGATTGAGAAGTAATAAAACGAAGAAAGGGAACTCAAGAACATTCCTACGCATGTTTTCCTCCGCCACTGGCGAATGTTCCGGTTAGCTGCCGGAAAGGCACTTGGGGGGCCGAAGCTTTTTCTCGGCAGGTTAGCTAAAATAATTACGCTTCTACTGGGAATTTTATTAGAAGCAATTATCTATCTTAGCTTTTTATCACCATCCGAAAAATCCATTTTACTCTGCAAAACTTGTAAATTGGCATTAAGTTTGTTCGTGAGTACCAGCCTTTATTGGGATGTATATTTCAATTCTTTTTCTGTAAGTAAATTTGACTCTCGATCGAGGAGGGCTTTGAGCTATCGCACAATCCAAAAAAGCCAATAAAATTCAGCGGCTTCCTATCTGTGACGGTCTTCAGTCAAAGAGACGAAAAAGATCAATCCAGTGGCCTACACTTCTTGTGTCGAGCTTCATCTGTTTCTGTTTCGAGACACCAAATTTTTCATGAAGATGCTTGGTTTCATGAGTTCGTAGTCGTTGATCAAATTTGAGTTGCATCTCGTGTAAATTAAAAATTTAGTTTTGTGTTGCTGAAAACAAAACAAGTTAAGATACACGTTTTAAAATGGTTAGGAATAAGTTTCTAGCAACGGCAAGGGTTTCAGCATTAGTTAACATTCTGATGGTAAGTGCATACGCAGGACAGTATGCGTTGCGCCTGACCAGCCAAGGAATACAGTTTTTTATTAGGCCTTTGCTGGAAAACATTGAGAAATCCAATTTAAAAGGAGGATATCGCTCTTTGAATATTAAACACGGTTCAAAAACGGTGAGTTCTTGATTTTCACATTCTAGATTAACTGCACTTGGAGTTGCTGGCTCGTTTTCTTTCTTGATAAAGTGATAAAGTCTGCAATTGCAGGTATTACAAAAGTAGGAATAACTTTTATCCAACTTTGATCTCCTTTCCACTGCATAACCATATAGTTTAGGAGTAGGTTTCCTGTAACTATTATTCTAAACAGGGCAATTTGAGCAGTCGTGCTTCATTGTATTAAACATTTCTTTAGAAAGGTTTCAGTTTGGTTCACTCAATGTGGATTAATTCAAAACATGAGTTAAGTTTACTCAGCTCGTGGTTTACGCTACAACTCAAATTCGGCATGAGTGCCCTGAAATCATTATAAAGCACTCATGCATGAATTTGGACGCTAACGGACCATTGTGGCTCCAGTTATAGCGTAAACCATGGCTGAGTAAACCTAGCAATGTATATATATATATATATATATATATATATATATATATATATATATATATATATATATATATATATATATATATATATACATACATATATATATATATATATATATATATATATATATATATATATATATATATATATATATATATAACTATATAATATATCGAGCATATATATATGAATATAATTATATTATATATATATATATATATATATATATATATATATATATATATATATATATATATATATACTTAAAGCTTGATTCCACAGGAAAGAAACAGGATTGAAAAAAAGTTGTCCGATTTTGCTCAAAATCGCATGGTATGTTCTTCAACGAAAATAATAAGACCCGTATTTTTTTATTTTTTTATTAGGGTGACCATGTTTGATATAGGGTTACCAGAAAAATCGACATTTTCCGAAATTTTTTATTTTTGAAAAATCATAACTTTTGAACCGCTGAATCAATTTTCAATATTTCTTTATAAATAGAAAGATTATAACTTTTTGTTCTTATAAAAAATATTTTTTTAAATAATTAATGTACTCAAATATGCTAAAATGGTCAACATATTTGTTTTTTTATGATTTTTGAAATGTTGGACCACAACGACTATTTATTTTTATATTTTTTTATTGAAATTTTATTTAAAGGTGTTTACCTTTAAATAACATATCAAAAAGTCTCAAATGTTCATAAAGCCGATTTTGAGTTAAATTTTTTGAAAATTTCAAGTTTTTTGCCTATACACACATGGAATGAGCATCATTTTCCATCACTTCAAAATAACTGCGGGAATCATTTCATTGAAGTTATCAAACTTATTCCTAATAAATTCATGATAACCATGTTTACAAATCTAGTTTTATTTGTGAAGTATTGTACCCATCAAAAGCAGGGGAGGCTGGTCCAATTCTGACC
>JASCZW010007285.1:7500-69966 GCA_034211315.2 Aedes japonicus
GCACTCATGCTGAATTTGGACGCTAACGGACCATTGTGGCTCCAGTTATAGCGTTAACCATGGCTGAGTAAACCCTAGCAATGTTGGTCTCTGCTTTTAAACAATTTGAGGCTGATTTATAGTTCTTACATTTAATGGAATCATAATTGAACCAGCCTCCCCTACTTTTGATGAGTACATTACTTCACAAATAAAACTAGATTTGTAAACATGGTTATCATGAATTTATTAGGAATAAGTTTGATAGCTTCAATGAAATGATTCCCGCAGTTATTTTTAAGTGATGGAAAATGATGCTCATTCCATGTGTGTATAGGCAAAAAACTTGAAATTTTCAAAAAATTTAACTCAAAAACGGCTCGATGAACATTTTAGATTTTTTGATATGTTATGTAAAAATGTTTGAATTTTTATAAAAAAATATAAAAACCATTTTAGCAAATTTGAGTACATCAATTATTTTAATCAATACTTTTAATCAAGGTTGCGGATTATCGCAAACATTCTTTATTCACCACGTTTGCTCTTTGCCAAAGAATCGAAGCAGCAGTGAGCTTGCATGCAAGCCATCGAGCCCGATCGGTCATGCAAACGAAGAAATATCGGTTATTTCGTCTCTATCATCTTCTTCGCCATTCGCTGTGTTACCACTTGACATATTCAAGCTTCGGTCACTCACTCTCAATATTCAATTTGCACGATTCGTAGGAGCATTCTTCGGAGGCGATGTCGTTCGGTAGCGATCACCTAATAATATATTCTTCATGGAGAATAGGCTGCTGCTTATTCGTCACGAAGAATAATGTGTTGGTTGGTTGGAAATTCGGTTAGAGGTAGCTTAGCTATGAGGGATGGTGAAATCGAATATGTTTGTGCTCATCTGCATATGGGGTGGCTAAGCGGCATTAAAGCTGTCAAACAATCATATAGGGTATGTGTCCCTTGACTCAGCCTAATATGCAACAATCGATTACATTTTTCATTGTAACTCATAAAGTATTTGAGATAGAAACAAAATTTAACTAGCTATACACTTCCTAAGATATCTTTAATAAGCAATCTGGTAAAATGTATCACGAAAAGCTACACAACTTGTTTTATAAAGTCAGAAACTTACGAGGGATATGGATGTAATGTCGGTTTATGGGTACCAAATTGGGTCTAATCATGGATGCAAGTTCGTCCCATTCGATTGATTTTCTATAAAATGCAATCTTCGTACGGGTTTCTTCCTGATTTTCTGATTTAAGGCTTTCCCAGCTGTATTCGCTCTACCCAATAAACAATTTCACAAACCAAACTGTACTTAAACTGCTAAAAAACACTTAAGTTAGTTTTAAACATGATTTAGCGGTCATTCGACAATCAAAACATTATAATTCGCTCTACACAGATTTTGTTACTTTAATTTGTGTTAAGATGAGCCATATGAACAACATTTAACCGGAACTCAGACATTTGTATTGTAAATGTTACCAAAAACAACATTTTTACTACGCTTTTCATACAACAGGCCATATTTGGGAACATAGAAAAAATATGTCCCTTACATTGGGTCCACCGTTTGCTTGTTAAGTCATTGTTATTTTAATTATGTGACCTGTAAGTTCATAACATGTGACTATATTCTGTACATCTTGGCTGCACTATTCGGTTTAAAGGTTCAATTTCGGCAAATTTAGATCATTGGAAGATCGTATAGATAATCTGTTCAGCTTAACCAGTGAAATCATGATGCCCCAAAAGTTCAAGAAATCGAATATTACGTGGAAGTGAACTACTATAAATTGATTGATTATGTCTCAATTGCTTTGAAATCAACCGGTCATCCTGATAGCAACATAATTTTGTTGATTATCGAAGAAATAATGACATATTTGGTACATAGGCCGAATCAAGGAGCTAGGCTAACATTACATCCCGTTACCCTATTTTTAGAATAGTAAATATAGGGTACACTCAGTAGCAAAAAAAAGCTGAACAAAATTTTCCTTCCAAAAACGCCATGTTCAACTTTCGGTAACATTGTCAATTATCTATACTTTTGGCTGAAAATTTTACAACACTATAATCAATGTATAGACCTTATGTGACCAAAGTTTCATGTTGATAAATGTTATAAATTTGAAGTTATCATAACATATGTGAAAAAGTCATTTTTGGACATCGCAATTTCAAAAATCCGTTTTTCTGTGAAAAATTGAGATACCGTATTATTAATTTCTCCAAAGCTTAAAACAGCACATAAAATTATGTGGACAAAATTTGAACTGTTTCCATCATGTCGTTTGGACTACAGCTGGCGTCAAAGTTGACGCACCAATATGAGTATTTCCCCTTTTCACCCGATATTGACCTTGCTGAAATATCGGTGCAAAAAAAAAAGGTGTCAATTGACAAAGTGACAGAAAGTTGAACAACGCGTTTTTTGGAAGGAAAATTTTGCTCGGCTTTTATTTTGCTACTGGGTGTACATGTATCAGTTATTACCGTACATTCTTATTATGGTGTGTTCTAATATAGTCTGTGGGAATACCATACCAACACACGATAATCGAGTTATTTAGCCATAACTAGTATATCTCCTAGACACTGGAATCGGTTATGACGATTTTTTTCACGGATTTTTTGCGCTGATGTACCTGGTATGTGGTAGAGAAATGTTTGCTCTTTCATATGGTGTTGTTGGATTGTGTGGTAGTCTTGTGGTATGTGAGTGATCTACGATTATAGCCATTGCCCACAGGCCAAGATCATAAAGTACTCGAGAAGAAATCATATAGCGTACGGAGACGTACCCGTTTTTCAACACTATGGGTTTTGTTGGTCGGTTTTACGGTTTTATGCGGTTTATACGCCGTTCACAGGAGTCGCGTATAAATCAACCCAGTGAATTGTATATGTGTTCAGCAATTCAAAAAAAAACTGAGTCTCAGAATTGTTTAACAGTTGGTAGGCTTGTTGCCTATCAAAAAATTATAAACAGATATATTTTTATTGTGGCACTCTAATGATCAAAAAACATAAAAAAATAGAGTGATCGTTATCGTGGTAGGGTGGTTATTGTTGTTCAATTCCATGTAATTTTTTTTTATCCCTCGAAAGTTTCAGACTTTATAAAATGAGTTGTGTATCTTTTCGTGATACATACTTCCAAACTTCTTATTAAACGTATCCAAGCTATTTTACAACTAGCTAGACATTGCTTTCAGCTAAAATAGTTTATGAGTTATAGTAATCTTTTTTTGCATGTTAGGCTGAGTCAAGGGACACATACCCTTCAACATGCTTTTAGGAAGAGAGTTTTGAAGGTTCATAGTAAACGTTATACAGGGCGGTAAATTTTAAATTGCAACATTTTTTTTAATTATTCATTCACTAGACGTTACATTTTTTAATTATAGAATACGCGATGCTTTGAAATATGCGCTAATACTTGTTTTTTAACGTGCTCAATTTACCCCATTTTAATATGCCCAAATTACCCCACCACTCATGACATAAATTCAACCAGGATATCCAAAATAAAGAATAAAAAAATAGCTAAGTAGCGAAGTAGTACTAATTTTAGGGATATAAATACAATTAATTTCAACACCTCCTTGCAGTGAGACCTCTAAATTTGGATCAAAAAATATGTTTTATTGATTATCAATTTCCTTCCTCAAAACAACATTATGACATGCCACCACATTTATCAAAGAAGATGTTTGACCATATTCGATTGTTAATACTCGGTTATGCTTAAAGTAATCAGTACAAAAGTAATTATTGAAAACTTTTTTTCTGAATTGTTCCATCAGGCAGAAAAACCACCAGTCACCCATCAACCACAATAATTTTGTCAAAAGGTCATATGAAATGCCTTTTAAAATTGGCGGCCACATATGTAATCGGCTCATAATCACATCTGCGTTCATTTTTTCTGCCAGGCAGCGGTATTTTATCGAACCACCAGCTTCCGTCACTTCCTCAATCACACCACTAAGCTGCTGTTTTAAATTTTGCCGGCTCATTGTGACGAACGACTTTTCCGATTCGCGTCGAAGAATAAACTAAACGCGTTGAATATTCATTCTACATTCTTCATGAGGATCAACGCATGCGAAGAAGAGCGACAAGACCGAAGAACACTCGGGTCAATCAAACCACACTTCTAGTCATGATGTGAGCGAATCAAAGCAGAAGAGCACGAAGAACGAAGCTTTACGTTTTGCATTGCCACTCATATTCTTCTCAACCGGGCCACTCACCGCAGTATGCTTTGACGTTGGCTTGCTCTTCATTAGAGAAGGGTGGTTGTATATCACTACGTCGAAGATCGTCGCACACAATGAGCGAATAAGGGGAAAATGATGCGAATATCAGCAAGCCTGCTTTTAATAAGAACAAGAAATAATAATCTTCCTATTAATAAAAAAAAAACATTGCAAATCGATCCAGCGGTTCAGAAGTTATGATTTTTCAAAAATAAAAAATTTCGAAAAATGTCGATTTTTCTGGTAACTCTATATCGAACATGGTCACCCTAATGAAAAAATTAAAAAAAACTTGTCTTATTATTTTCGATGAAGAACATACCAAGCGATTTTGAGCAAAATCGGACAATTTTATTTTTCAACTCTATTCTTTTCACGTGGAATTGCTGTATATATATATATATATATTTATTTATTTTTTTATACCTGGTTTATTTAAAACTTAATGTTACTTTACTAAAGTTTACTTCTGAACTCCGTAAAATTAAATAACTAACAAAGTTAAAAGCTGCGCATCCGTTAAACGGATCTACTCAATAAGTTCAGATACTCCTTCAAAATATGAAAAAAAGAAAAAAAACGAAAATACTTTTGTCTTCTGGGTTCATTTTATTGAAAGGAAAGGTTGTTCACATTAGTAAACATTTTTTATCCGGCTGAAAATCTGATTAAAAAAACTTGTCTTTTCACTGGTTGAAAAATTACTTTACGCGAATAAATTATTTGTCACACTTATTGAATCACACTTAAAATCTCATTTCAACAATGGTTTTTGTTTTCAGCAACACAAAACCAATTTTTAATTTTACACGAGATGCAATTCAAATTTGATTAACGACTAAGAATTCATGAAATCAAGAATTCATGAAAAAAATTTGGTGTCTCGAAACAGAAACAGATGAAGCTCGACAAAAGGTGTAGGTTATTGAATTGATCTTTTCGTCTCTTTTGACTGAAGACCGTTACGGCCAGAAGCCACCAGAATTTTATTGGCTTTTTGATTGTGTGATATTTCAAAGCCCTCCTCGATCGAGAGTTAAATTTACTACAGAAAAAAAGAATTGAAATATACACTCCAATAAATAATTCACGAACAAACTTAATGCAAATTTACGTTTGCATAAAAAAATGGATTTTTTCGGATGGTGATAAAAAAAAGCTAAGATAGATAATTGCTTCTAATAAAATTCCCATAGAAGGTAATTATTTTAGCTAACTTGCGAAAAAAAAATTTTCGGCCCCCCAAGTGGCCTTCCGGCAGTTAACCGGAACATTCGCCATGGCGGAGGAAAACATGCGTGTAGGAATGTTTTTGAGTTCCTTTCTTCGTTTTATTTATCAATTCCTTTTTCGATTTTGCAACAAAATTGTTTCAGAAGATCTTACACTTTGGTTGGCTCGGAAATTTTCGATGGGACGCAGCTGGGGGATGTTGGGTGGGTTTGCTGACTTGGGTACTACATCGATATTCAGCAGCTCCATCTCCTCCAACGATCGCTTCGAGAAGGGGCCGACGCCAGATCCGGCCAGAACACCGCGTCTTCACCCTTTTGGTATTTCTTCATGAACGACGCAACCTCCGGCAGGCATTTTGTACTAAAATTTATTGTCGCTTATTGTCAGCCACATCAGCCCTTTCTTGGAGAACTTGGTGTGTGAAATATACTTCACCTCGGAGCACACATCTTTCGTGGGGGAAGTAAAATACGAAGTGCCCTGCAAGTCCAGGGTGAGACGAGACCTATGTCCATCACCAACGCCACGTCGTGATTCGCCGTGAAAATCGAGTTGACCATCTTATTCAGCCGCTGCCGCTGTGTTATTGCCTGCAGCTCCGAAACCAATGGCCGCCATTTTCGCTTCCTAACATGTATGTTCATGTTTGCCCGGTACTTTTTCACTGTTTGGCCGGTTGAACTGACCTCCTGGCCAAGCGCACGCAGCGATGTAGCCACTTTTCCTTCGGTCTTCCTCTTCAGCATCCTTTGGAGCTTCTTGCCGCTCAGGGTCGTCGGCCGTCCGAAACCGGTCTTTCTTTCGATGCTCTGATTGTTGTCTAATAGTGCCAAGATGTTGTAGATGCCGGAATGGGCGTATCCGGCGTCCACAAAGTGCCACACGATGTCCATTTTCGACGCGGCGTGGTGCCGTTCTTTGAACGCGCACACTTCTGAACGGAGTTGCTTCACTGTTTTTGCCATCACGGTTAGAGTTCGACTGATAGAGCTGTCAAATTTTATCTGCTGGCTCATGGGTTACTGGACAGAACTGGGTAGTTTCGTCAGTGCGGGTTAAGGTAAGCCCATGAAAAATTGGATATATTTGTCCATTTTTGTAATGCAAACGTTACTCACATATTTTTTATATTATAAATGTTTTGGTATGAGTACCAGTCTAGCCTGAATAACTAGCATTGCAGTAAGTTTTGAAATCATTTTTTTTGTTGGGGTATTTTAACACTACTGAGCCAATTGATACGAACTTTTGTGGTTTGTTTTGAAGTTTTGAAATAAGTTTTGACAGCTAATAAAGTTGCTTTTCCAACATTTATAATTTATCATACTTATGAGGGTAGGCACCAACAAGTATTAACCTCAAATTAATTCCCGATAAGAAATGACTTGTTCCTTCATGTCGATCTTGATCCTAACCAACTCATTTCCTAGCAAACATTTTGAATTAATAACTGCTTATCCGAATTGAAGCTTACCACCATTAGATTAGTTCACAGAATTCTGGGAAAAATAATTCCGGAACTCCGGATCAGTAAAAAAAAACTGCAAATTCTACTGTGAAATCAATATATTTTGCGAAAAGATTGGTGAAAACAAACAACATTACAGATAGTATGGTGAGATGACAGTTTTGTATCGAATTTATGTTATTTTCACAGAACTTCTGTAAGCGTAGTTTTCAATTCCAAGAATCCAATAATAAACGAAAGAAAAACACTGGGCTGAAAATATCAACCAAATTTTTTTTTATTTTAAAAAACGACGCTCCCAATCATTTCGATTCCCAAAAATATTTCAAATTTCGCAGTGTTTGAAGCACAATATATTGTTATTCAAATTAGTTCGTTGATTTTTATTGTTATAACCAAACTGATTTGTATAATTACAACTAAAAAATTTATTAACTGCACATTGTGGACTATAACAGTAAGCTGAGCATGATAAAGCAAGACTGCTATGGAAGCATGCGGGGCAATATTTGTTGTGCCTAGGTTTTTGTGTTGTATTTGAGGCAATGGTAAATATCAGCGTAAGAATATATTCTGATAAAATCGAGGCAATGGTAGGTATCAGGGTAAGCATATATTCTTAAGAAATTTGGTTCGGGAGAGATCTTTGTACTATTAGCAGGGTTTTTGGTTTTTTATTCTAGTAAATAGGAACATTGTATATGTTATCACACGTAACCTAACCTTAAATAAAAGCATTCAACAAAAACCGCTTTATACTTCCATTAATGATTCAAGTTTCATCGATAAAATGATCTTTCAGATCAATAATACCATTCTGTTGTCCGAAAAAATGAGAAAAAAATATTCTAAATCAGTTTTTCTGTTAAAGTACTCCATTTGAAAATTGGGCTATATTCGATGCCATGATAAAATTTACTGAACTTGGTACGAACTACTTTTTCTTTTACCCAGCTTTTGTACCCAATTTATGATGCCATATATCAACAACGTTTGGTGGCTTATTGGTAACCGGTTCGACTTACTGATCTGGAGGTCAGGAGTTCTTTTCAAGGTCGTCTTCTCTTCTTTATTTCTCATATAACTTTTTGCGATTTCAGAGATTTACTTACTGGCCTTGTTTGTCATTCATCCCGCTTTTTCGTCTATGTTCAAATTTATCTGCCATCTGTCATCTGCCAAATATGGTTATTTCAACACGACCAAAATATGTATTGAAAAGAAGGATTTTCCAAAAGTCTGTAAAATATGTATTTCTACTAAAAAGCTGAAATCTGTATGTACAGCATTGTGTGTCCGAAAACTGGAAAAAAATCTGTATAGTTAAAGATAAATCTGTACATGCGGCATCTCTGCGCACATCCATCAGTTTATAAATAAAGCTAAAGCTGACACCAATACCAATACCAATAGTTTTGAACACTGTGTATATTACGTATTGAAAACAGAATATCTGTCTGCTACTATCAATAAAACATTCGCCATTAACAAACGCAAGTCGGTAAAGGCGCGGCTACAAAACAAACCATACTGGAGGTGGCTGGGTTCTAGGAATTTTTCGTTAAGGAAAATGTCGCCACTCCCTGAGCATAGCCCAAGTCACATAGCCAAAACCATCTAGCTCTATTAGGTTTTATTTAAATTTTATGAAAGCCACTAGAAATCAATTTGGTTTCATTATTGCAGTAAGAGGTGCCAATAGGTTTCAAATTTGAGTCCGGTTTATGAGAACCTACACAGCTTCTTCACAACGATCTTAAAACCTTGCCTTCTAAAGTTCCTTTTACTCCTGGCAAAGGTTTCATTTTGAATTTATAAACTCGGAAAATGCTGTTTTGGAATGCCGTTTAAAGACCCATTCAAGTTATTTTATTATGGTCAGTTTAAAAAGCATTTTAAAACCATTTTGCATTAAACGGCTAATTGGCATTGATGAAAGTAACCAAATAACCAAATAGTTTTGTAGTAGCCATTGCGGAAATAAATTGGCTCTTTGGCGTAAGTGTGATTCCTTCCAATCATCATATTTAAATATTTAAAATCATTGATATGTGGTAGAAAAAGCTTCTTATCTTATATTATCTGATGCACGGACTATATAGTCCGTGCTTTAACCTACCCCGCAGTGGGATGTTAGGCAAAAATGTCGTTGGTTCGAGTACATGCCCTTTTCGCTCAATTTTCATAAAAAAACATCTGTCACATTTCCAATCCTGCCGCACACTAGCGGAACTATCAAAACTTTCTCTTCATATCTTTCATTCTAGCCAAAAACATTGTTGTTCACTCTTGGTGCCTCATGGTGATGAGCGAACATCTCCTTCTACATCATAATCGTTACTCCTCGCACGGAGAATATATAACATAACAATTAATGTATTACTTACTATTGTTGACCCAAACTCAAAACACCAACGATGTTTCCAAAATAATTTAACTGCAAACATATGGCGCTGCTGTGTAGGCAAAGCAGCGGCCATGTGGCAGGTATATATATAGTTTCGCTTATGCAACAGACCAAAGTATGCAAGCAAAAGAAAAGTTCGATGGGCCCTTGTAGCTATATTTGATGACCTTTTTATAATTTATTTATTTTACGTCGGCCTATTTCCTCACATGGTGACAATCACCGACACAAGGGAGACGACTCCACCACCAGGACCCTACCTGTCGACTCATGACTATGAGCCGGGACCAACGGCTTTACTTCCCTTCCGAAGAAAGACGTGACCAGATTTTTTCGCCTCAGAAAAACCACCGACGCCGACTGGAATTGAACCCAGACCCACTGGGGTGCCAAATGGCAGTCACGCTTACCACTACACCACCGACGCCGGCAAATATTTGATGACCTACTGAGAACAAAATGGAAAACAATAAATTTAAGTCCATGTTTACGTACGATGTACGATTGAATTTCAAGATGTTGAAAATGAATAGAAATGTGAGATGAAGATGCTACACCATTCCCTTTTGGGACGGAATGCTCATAGCGTTCCGATAAAAGTGTTGGGTTAGAATTTGAGTTCATAAAATAATAGTTATTAAGTTTATTTGTTTATTTTTATGAGATCTTATCTTATTTTTATCAGTCTATTTGTATGAACTACTTGCGTTCCTGAGTCTTCATTTTTGATAGATACGTTTGGATAATCTATTTTAATAACCGTATATGCTCCTTTGTAGACTGAATCGAGTTTACTTCTGTTTTCGTTTGTTATCATTACTCTGTCGTTTACCTTAAGTTGTATAGGATTAGCATTTATTTCTTAGCTAGAAAAGAGAAGAAAAATTAGTATTTTCCATTTAATTCCAACTACCTTTGCTTATCTTGACAGATACGCATATTTCGTCTACAATGAGCAGACTTCTTCAGTCGAGTTATTAGTACGAGACACTGAAGAAGTCTGCACATTGTAGACGAAATACGCGTATCTGTCAAGATAAGCAAAGGTAGTTGGAAATAAATAAAAAAAATCGTAATTTTTCTTCTCTTTTCTAGTCACAGGTATTCAACTAAACAACGCAAACCCTCTAGGATTCATTCATTCCTTGTTTTTGAATTTGTTGGTTTTTTTCTTTATCTATTATGTCTCTAGTTTTGATTCCCGCTGATCGTAATTTTTGTTTCAATTCAAACTGATATTGATCTAAATTATAATTTGGTTCTATTGCTTTTGGATCTAATAGATTTTGAGGAAGTACAGCTTGGTGACCAAAAATAAGTTCAAATGGAGTATATTGACAGTCTGGACGAGGAGTCGTATTGTAACAGAAATAATATTACGGTAACCATTCATCCCAACCACCATATGACTCGTTAACGAACTGCCTTATATATTCGTTCAAACAACGATGATTCCTCTCAAGACCTCCGATAGTCTGCGGATGATAAAGTGTTGAGAATGATTGTTTCATATGCAATATATCAGCAAATTTTAGCGAAAATTTCACTTTTATACTCGGTACCCTGATCAGTTCTAATGAAGCTTTCCACAAATGCTTTCGCTAACGTTTCTGCTTGTTTGTTTGGTATTGCTTCGATGATAACATATTTGGATAGGTCACATTGTATTGTAAGTGCGTATCTATTTCCCATATTTGACTTTGAGGAGTTTTTGAGGTGTGAGTGTTAACACAAAATTTTCGTTTATTTTAATTGTATGTTTGTTTTTCTGACAGCTTAAACAATTTTTGAAAAAGTCGAAGATAGATTCCTTCATGTTTTTCAATGTATATTGGCAACGTAACTTCTGTTAAAGTCTGTTTGCGCAAACATGACCTCCAATACTCGTATTGTGGTAAGATTTCATTATATTTTGAATCTCATCTCTGTTAATAATCAACTGTGGTGTTTGTTCGATTGTTTATTTGCGACACTTTACACAACCGTGTGCATTCGTGTCGGAAATACTGAGCTTAGATGTACAGAGTGGTTGAATATACAGAGTAGTTTTTAGTTTCTCATTTCTTCTTCGCTTATTCAAAATGTCCTACTTTTTCTTCTCTTTCTTCTTGACTTCACTTCGTTTCGTCTTCTTCTTTTTCTGCTGACTTCACTTCTTTTCTTCTTCTTCGTCAATTTCATCGGTGGATATGTAGCGACTAATCGGTTATTTCCTCCGGGTGGAGGAGTGGTATGCCATGGTTTCAATTGACGTCCTATCGTTGGAGATACCGCTGCGGCTTGGCTGTGACCTGAAAAGATCACCGACACAGTACCTGATGGTGATTTAATAGACTGTGTACTGACCTGTGGGACGCCAGTGTCCCACAGTGCCAGCTGCTGCCAAAACTACCACACATTATTTCCAGATCCACCGGCAACAGCCGGCACTGGGGAAAGGCCTTGTGTAGTTCTGTCGATAACTCCGCTTTCGTGAGATTGGTAGTGTTCGCTGGTTTAGGGCGGCGGCCAGGGCATGAGAGGGCTACCCCTCCCCCTGCCGTCCATCCCAATTTTCCGTAGCCGTTGGGGTGCTCTGCGTTCTTCCTAAAGCTGTTTAAGCAGTCCAGTTTGGTGCAGGAATGCCAGGAGTTTCGCCGTATTACCTTCGCGGTTATTCAAGGCATCATGTAGGCTGGTAGAGCTGATGTCGGCTTCTTGGCGTTCTGTCACGAACTTTCGACAGTGTTTCTCTCCGAGGTCTCTACGTTAGAGACGACGAGAAAAACTTGAGTGATCTCAGTCGTTGCGAATCAAAAACAAACCCAAAAAAAGGAGAGAGTTCATCTCCCATGTGCGCATCAATAAACAGAGTGCACACAATAGATCGCTAGAATAACTATACAAGCCACAGTGGTACATGAGCGTCTTTCCATAGGTCAATTTTTGCCTGTTGCAGTGGCGGACTTAGTCCGTCCTACAACCTACCCCGCAGTGGGATGTTAGGCAAAAATTGACGTCCATGGTTCGAGTACCACTGGATGCATGCCCTTTCGCTCAATTTTTCTAAATAAAAACATCTGTTCTATTTCCAGCCTGCCGCACACTGACGGAACTTTCAACACTTCACTTTTGATTGTTATTTTTTGTATTCTCCCCAGCGCGGAAGTAACGATCTTTGATGAAGTTTGCAGAAGCAGATAATTTCTCATCTCCATGCGAAGCGCTAGGAGCGGACAGTAATTTTATTGCTAGAACGAGTAGACATGAAGAGAAAGTGTATTGATAGTTCCGTATAGGGCAACGGCAGGCTTTGAAATTGAAAGATACAAGATTGAAAACGAGCAGAGGGCATTTGAACGGTAGTACCCGATCAGGCACATAACCCTTTGTCATACTACCCCATGTAGGATAGGCAAGGGGACTTCCCAAATTGATAACAAAAAATTATTCGTGTAACATCAAATTTAAAACTGTTCCTGCTACACTAGTCGGCAAAATCGGAACTTTTTGCGCTCCCGTCGGCAGATTTTGCTACGTTGAATCCAAATATGCGCTCAGAAATGCTGTAACACGTCCAGGTTTTGAGAAATATGTGATTTAAACTCACAAAAACACGTACTTCGGTAGTAATATGATCTACCTAAGCAACAACCAGAATATTGGCTCTGCCCTTTGCAAGTTGGACTTGGATTTTATGGAATGGACCTCCCTGAATCCATTCATGAACACAGATTTTTCGCAACACGTAAGATTGATGAAATAAACCGGGTTTTCATTCACAAAATTACAAATGTTCATGAAAATCAAGATTTCCTATTTTGAAAACATGAATTTTCACTCCGCCCTTTGAATGTTGGGTTTGGATTTTATGAAATTAACCTTCCTGAATCCATTCGTTATCACAGATTTGTCTTAAAATGTAAGATTAATGAAATAAACCGGGATTTCATTCACAAAATTACGAATTTTAATGAAAATCAAGATTTTCTATTTTGAAAACATGAATTTCAGCTCCACCCTTTGATTTTTGGGCTTGGATTTTATGAAATGGACCTCCCTGAATTCATTCGTGAACACGGAATTCTCGTAACACGTAAGGTTGATGTAAAAACTGGGTTTACATTCACAAAATTACGAGTTTTCATGAAAATCAAGACCCGTCCATTAATAACGTCGCTCAAAAATACAGATTTTTAACCCTCTCCTTTCTTTATCACATTTTTTGTATGGAATTTTGAAAAAAATTGTATACATCGTCACTTTTTAACCCCCCCCCCCCCCCACCTCCCTCTCAAAGCATAACGTAATTTATGAACGATCCCTTTAGCTGTGCCGCTTTGAGTATACTGAGTATATTGATGTTGCTTCTTACAGCAGTTTGGGAACTGAAGACCTTCAAAGTTCATTCATTAATTCAAAAGTCAGCTGCACAGAGCTTCAGAAACGTCTCATTAAATACTCTATTCAGCAGTGCCGTATTTTTAAGTTAGGATAGGTGTGAGCAAGACAGCATTAAAACACGCAAACACTCAAAAAACAAAAGAATAGACAGAGACAAAAGACTCTGGGTTAGTCACTATTGCTCGAGAGAATGAGGAAAAGATATGTTGAAAAAGAAAGCAAGAATCCTCAAGCACGTAGCTTAATGCGGCATTTTATAGAGCTTTTTGACGTTTAATTTGCGCCCACTACTGCAAGATTTGAATCGAAGAAGTGCGAGTGAGAAGTCAACGAAGTTGTGGGAAACCAAACCGTGCATTAATCCCCGCATGTTAGACAAAGAAAGACGATTAAATGTCGAAAAGGTCTATTGGCGTATTTGTGGCACAAAATTTGTGGCATTATTGCTGTCTTGCTTTGGCGTCAATTAATGCTCATGTTGACTCTCTTCAGCCTTGCACAATCATTAGCTATCAGTGAAAGCAAATTAAAAAGTCAATTTGCTGTGAATTGTTTTCCATGGCTGGCATAATGAATGTTTCACTTGATAATACAATGTCCACTAGTAATGAAAACAAAACATACTTTCTCAAAGAAAAGCAAACGCAAGATTACTGCAAGATGGAAACTAAATTTGATATAAAATTTGACAATCGTGAAGTGAAATCAAATTTTGATTTGAATTTGATGTTGATATCAAAATAAGTTTTCGAAATGCGATCTTTATATTTTTAGACTTACTCGGGAAGCTTGTCATTTTTTCCCGTTCATAACGTTTTTTCATAACAAAATCACTAAAAGTTTGTATTACTTAGCTGTTGATACAATTCTTTGACATTCATTCCACTTCGTTAAACGCAAGAAGAAAGTTCGTTCGATCCAGCGCTTTGTTATTTTGGAAGATTTATTCGAGTGCGATCCTGCAAAATTATTAGTTTTATCTCAAAATCTATTCACTCCAGTGAATACGGTGAAAGCAACAATCAATATGTAACTAGCGATTTGAAATTGGTTCACTGTTGTAGAACCCCTTGGTCCGAATTACACCTTGAAGCCAGCACCTTGTTATACATATTTGCGCCTTTGTTTTGATTTGCTGTGTTATTTTGACAGAGTATTTGAGAGTGTGTTCATGTGAGTTCATTATAAGGGGTGCATTATTGAGCTTGGGACCGAGCTTGGGACGATGTTCTAGTACTGACTGAGCCAAGAAAAAAATCGTTTTTGTATGAGACCTACTGGTCTTAGAGTTAGTCTATGGTGAAAGTGAGTTTTTTACTTTACTATCCAGTGAAATTCGAAAATCAAGCAGTGCTTGTTGGTGAATTACCATCCCGCCTATTTTCGCTTTATCTCCGCGTGGTGACGCTAGCCAGTGATACACTAGTACATGACTTATGGTTATCCGACAGCGTTGAGCGAGTGCTCCCGGAGGCGATCGGATTCACCCATACACCCACGCAGCGCACCGCTCCCCGCTGCCCGCATAGAAGTGCGACGTTCTCGAATACGCGTCAGCAGCAGCAACAGCAGCAGCAGCAGCAACAGATCAGTAATATTAGTTTATTCCCTCCCCCTGTCTCTCATCACACTAGAGTTAAGCTTTAATTTGTGAGTGTTCCTATTTTGTATTTGTGTGTGATTTAAATTGTTGGGGGCGTTCAACGCTTCCACGAGGAAGGCAAATCGTGCACCGTCGCGGTCCTGAGGTTGCTTCTGCTGAAGAGGTTCTCCAGCCAGTTCTTCCAGGCAAGTACACATTTTCAAACAACATTTCTCTGCCTGATCAGCTTCCGTGTTCTAGCGCCACAGCGGACCCTATCGCACCACTAAGTAGTCGTTGCGAGAATGTACCTGTTTTTTCTCGGAATGCTTCACTGATGAAACCTACTGACAACCGGATGTTAGTTTTGGAGCCTGTATTTATTTCATATTTACCAGAACGCGCTGCCTGTTGCCTCATGGGAGACTCCCAGCCACTCGACCCAGTCGCGCCAGCTGTTTCCTGCCAGCAACTTAGTCCTGCTTCCTGCCATCAGAGTCGTTCTGGTCCTGTGGTCGAGTCCGGTGATGGGGTCTCCCAACCCTTATTTACAGGCAAGTACATATCTTCATGCAACATTTCTGTGCCTGATATGCTTCCGTGTTGCAGCACCACGCCAGATTCCCCGCTTTAGGCGGTTCTACTGTTCACCCGACTCAATTCAGAGGCATCTCTTCCTCCGACATCTCACCGCAACTTCGCATCTACTATCAAAATGTTCGTGGACTTCGAACGAAGATCGACGATTTCTATCTGGCAGTGCATGATGCGGAGTATGATGTGATAGTACTAACAGAGACGTGGCTCGACGATTGTATTCTATCGACTCAACTGTTTGGAAATTCATTCACAGTTTTTCGGACGGATCGTAATCCACTGAATAGTAAAAAGCGTCGCGGTGGTGGTGTTTTGATAGCAGTATCCTCTAGATTATGCTGTTATGTCGACCCAGCCCCAACTAGCGTGACATTGGAACAGTTATGGGTAAAGATTAAATTGCAAACGTGTTGCATAAGTATTGGAGTAGTATACCTTCCTCCTGACCGTAGAGACGACTTTAATCTAATAACGCTTCATAGTGAATCTATAAGTTCTGTTTTGGTAAGTTTGAAACCATGTGATATGGCGCTTCAGTTTGGAGACTATAATCATCCCAACATTTGTTGCACTGCTTCAGAGGATGGCGGGCTTAATATAGATGCTGGCTCATCTCGATTTTCGACTTCGGATGGTGTATTGTGTGATGCTTTTTGTTTTAACGGTCTGACACAAATTAACTCAATTAAGAATTCCAATTCTCGTATTCTTGACTTGATATTGGTGAACGATACAGCTTTGCCCAGTTGCAGTATTTCTGAGGCGCTTGATGTATTTGTATATCCAGACATTGCACATCCTCCTATTGACGTTTCTGTTACATTGCCTCTACCCGTGCAATTTGAGCAATTACATGTCAATCCGCGGCCTGATTTTCATCGTGTCGATTATAACCTGTTGAATGAAGCGCTCTCTGTGATTGATTGGCAATTTTTGGATGGCACTCGAAATATAGATGAAATCGTTGAGTCGTTCAACTCTGAGATTCGCCGTGTTATAGATACGCATGTGCCACTTCGACGACCTGCATTGAAACCTCCATGGACAAACAACCATCTTCGCAGATTAAAACGATGTCGCCGAGCAGCTCTTCGGAAATATAAGAGTAATCGTTCACCTCACTTGAAACGTCGCTTCGTTCTGGCAAGTAATAACTACATGAGATATAATCGCTTCATGTATGCCCGCTACATTGATCGTACACAGACAAATTTACGTTTGCAACCAAAGCGATTTTGGTCATTTGTTCGGTCGAAACGCAAAAATAATGGATTACCTTCGACTATGTATCTCAATGATCGTTCCTCTAGCACCAATGCCATCAAGTGTGAGTTATTTGCTGATCACTTTAAGAGTGCTTTTTCGAACAGGCCGATTTCTTCCTCGAATGTATATGCAGCTCTCCGTGAAACACCATCCGACAGGTTTGAATTTGGAATTTTTCAAATCAATGAGGAGCACGTCGAAATTGCGATACGTAAACTTAAAAACTCTGTTACGTGCGGTTCGGATGGTATCCCTGCGTGCATCCTGAAGAAGTGTTCGAGCGTTTTAGTGCTGCCATTAGTCAAACTATTCAACATTTCATTGCAACAAATGATATTCCCAACCGCGTGGAAGATTTCGGACATGACCCCCGTTCACAAAAAGGGCGACAATTGTAACATTGCTAATTACCGCGGAATAACATCGTTGAGTGCTTGCTCAAAACTCTTTGAAATCATTGTCAATCAAGCGCTTTTCGCTGCTTCCAAGAACTATATATCTACTGCCCAGCATGGATTCTACCCGAAGAGATCCGTGACGACAAATCTCTTGCAATTCACCTCTTTGTGCATTCGATCGATGGACGCTGGCATGCAAGTAGATGCTATATTAGGGTGATGCAAAATTTGAAATATTTGCTCCCCTAAGCTTAATCGACGCCAATTTGGGTCCTGATAGTCCCCAAAAAATTTTAACACATTTGGTTTTAATTTGGCTTTGCACACGCTATTCAAAGTTTGTATGGGAATTAGTATGAAGAATCTCAAACTTACATTTCCAGATCCCTAACATCTTGATATTATGTCCTTAAACCAAATCTTATATACATTCATATAGTGTAAGTTGTCAACTATCAAAATGCCGAAGATACCTGACATGTAAATTTTATACAAAAATAGTTATTCAATAAAACATAAAATACACAGTTTAGGTATGATGTTTTATTCTTATTTTTGTTTTCTTATTATTTATATGTTTTTTATATTTTATATGCATATATTTTATGTATTTTATTTTATTTATATTATTATATATATATTATATATTTTATATTTATATATTTTATATACATTACATATTTTTACTTCTTATTATTATATTTGTTGAATAACTATTTTTATATAAAATTTACATGTCAAATATCTTCGGCATTTTGATAGTTGACAACTTACACTATATGAATGTATATAAGATTTGGTTTAAGGACATAATATCAAGATGTTAGGGATCTGGAAATGTAAGTTTGAGATTCTTCATACTAATTCCCATACAAACTTTGAATAGCGTGTGCAAAGCCAAATTAAAACCAAATGTGTTAACATTTTTTGGGGACTATCAGGACCCAAATTGGCGTCGATTAAGCTTAGGGGAGCAAATATTTCAAATTTTGCATCACCCTAATGCTATATACACTGATTTCAAAGCTGCATTCGACCGAGTGAACCACGATCTTCTGCTTCGAAAACTCGAGAAACTCGGAGTATCCATAGCTTTTGTAGGTTGGTTCAAATCATACTTGTCCGGGCGGTCTATGAGAGTTAGAATAGGCTCATCGCTTTCAGATGTGTTTACTATATCATCTGGTGTTCCACAAGGGAGTAACTTGGGCCCGCTACTGTTTTCGCTGTTTATTAATGACGCTGCGTTCATTTTACCATCTGGAACTCGTGTTTTCTACGCCGACGATTTGAAGATTTTCAAGGTTATCACGTGTATCGAGGACTGTACCTACCTGCAGAAACTGTTGGATTTATTTGCGGATTGGAGTAAACGGAACCTCTTGGAGCTGTGTGTAACGAAGTGCAACACTATTTCGTTTACTAGAAAACGTCTGCCGATCATTTTTCACTACCGTCTCAATGGGCATGCTTTAGAACGGCTGGAAAAGGTTAGAGACCTTGGTGTGATTTTGGACTCCCAGCTCAACTTCCGAATTCATATTGACGATGTGATCTCGAAAGCGAACAGACAGCTCGGTTTCATATTTAAGCTTACCGATGGTTTCACTGATCCTCTGTGTTTGAAATTATTGTACTGTGCTCTGGTGCGATCGATTCTGGAATCTGGTGTATTAGTTTGGTGTCCGTTCAACATTATGTGGGTTGACCGTATCGAATCGATCAAACGAAAGTTTGTGCGCCTAGCTCTTCGTCATCTACCATGGCGTGACCGCCTTAATCTGCCGCCATATGAACATCGCTGTATGCTTATAGGAATTGAAACCCTGGAGAAAGGAAGGATTGACATGCAAGCAGTTTTTGTTGCCAAGGTCCTTGTTGGAGATATCGATGTACCTGCTATTCTTGCGGATATTAATATATATGTACCAGAACGCTCCCTTCGTCGGCGGAGTTTTTTGCATTTGGCAACCCGCAATACTAGATACGGCCAACACGACCCAATACGCTTCATGGCATCTCGCTTCAACGACGTTTCAAGTCATTTTGATTTTCACGTCCCTGCTGCCGTTATGCAACATCATTTAAGGAATCTAACATAAAATGCGATGGACTTATGGACCGAGATGATTTGTTGATCTACTAGATGTTAACGACAATTGAAAAAACGACTGATTTTCCTTTTTTTTTTTTATCATCTTAACCTGGTTTTGTACCGCGGAATAACATCGTTGAGTGCTTGCTCAAAACTCTTTGAAATCATTGTCAATCAAGCGCTTTTCGCTGCTTCCAAGAACTATATATCTACTGCCCAGCATGGATTCTACCCGAAGAGATCCGTGACGACAAATCTCTTGCAATTCACCTCTTTGTGCATTCGATCGATGGACGCTGGCATGCAAGTAGATGCTATATACACTGATTTCAAAGCTGCATTCGACCGAGTGAACCACGATCTTCTGCTTCGAAAACTCGAGAAACTCGGAGTATCCATAGCTTTTGTAGGTTGGTTCAAATCATACTTGTCCGGGCGGTCTATGAGAGTTAGAATAGGCTCATCGCTTTCAGATGTGTTTACTATATCATCTGGTGTTCCACAAGGGAGTAACTTGGGCCCGCTACTGTTTTCGCTGTTTATTAATGACGCTGCGTTCATTTTACCATCTGGAACTCGTGTTTTCTACGCCGACGATTTGAAGATTTTCAAGGTTATCACGTGTATCGAGGACTGTACCTACCTGCAGAAACTGTTGGATTTATTTGCGGATTGGAGTAAACGGAACCTCTTGGAGCTGTGTGTAACGAAGTGCAACACTATTTCGTTTACTAGAAAACGTCTGCCGATCATTTTTCACTACCGTCTCAATGGGCATGCTTTAGAACGGCTGGAAAAGGTTAGAGACCTTGGTGTGATTTTGGACTCCCAGCTCAACTTCCGAATTCATATTGACGATGTGATCTCGAAAGCGAACAGACAGCTCGGTTTCATATTTAAGCTTACCGATGGTTTCACTGATCCTCTGTGTTTGAAATCATTGTACTGTGCTCTGGTGCGATCGATTCTGGAATCTGCTGTATTAGTTTGGTGTCCGTTCAACATTATGTGGGTTGACCGTATCGAATCGATCAAACGAAAGTTTGTGCGCCTAGCTCTTCGTCATCTACCATGGCGTGACCGCCTTAATCTGCCGCCATATGAACATCGCTGTATGCTTATAGGAATTGAAACCCTGGAGAAAGGAAGGATTGACATGCAAGCAGTTTTTGTTGCCAAGGTCCTTGTTGGAGATATCGATGTACCTGCTATTCTTGCGGATATTAATATATATGTACCAGAACGCTCCCTTCGTCGGCGGAGTTTTTTGCATTTGGCAACCCGCAATACTAGATACGGCCAACACGACCCAATACGCTTCATGGCATCTCGCTTCAACGACGTTTCAAGTCATTTTGATTTTCACGTCCCTGCTGCCGTTATGCAACATCATTTAAGGAATCTGACATAAAATGCGATGGACTTATGGACCGAGATGATTTGTTGATCTACTAGATGTTAACGACAATTGAAAAAACGACTGATTTTCCTTTTTTTTTTTTATCATCTTAACCTGGTTTTGTAACTTGTGATCTATGTATATTGTAGTTATTTTGCTCTTCCTACATTGTTGTATTCATGTCAATGTTTGATTTGTATCTTATGTTATTTATATTTAAGAATATGACAGGGTTTTTATGCCAATTTGAGCCTCTCCCGTCTCAAATTGTCTTTTCCCTGTCCATCTTCATTAAGACTAAAGTGTCAGATGGAGATTAATAATAAATAAATAAATAAATAAATAAATAAATGTGGAAGAGGTTTCTTCGACATGGACGGTTTGGCTGAAAAAGTATCTTCGCCACCTGATGATGGGGAGTTACACAGAAAATTCCGACCGCGATCGTATCCAATTGACTCGGTCGGTCCATGGGTTGTCTACTTTCAGCCCAAAAAAACACCTTTGAATGTATATCAAATCACTAGTGAACTGACGATTGTAGGAGTGGTCACAAAGACGAGTCTGTGCCCCAAATTTTGGAGAGGCAGGCGATTTGCCGATTCAACAACCATCTGCTTTCCCCAGTTCAGATAATGGAAGTGCAAAAGTTGGTTAAAGTATCGCACAACGAGGATAAAAAAAGAGCCACCCCCACAGACTCGTTGCGAGTGACCTTTTCTGACTCTGCCCTTCCCCACTTCATAGAGCTGGGAAAACTTCGGCTACCTGTGCGGTTGTTTGTACCCCAGGTAATGATCTGTCAAAACTGCCAGCAGATGGGGCATATGGCCTCCCATTGCAGCAATAAGGCATGCTGCTCAACTTGCGGGGTGAAACATGAGGCTGGTCCCTGTGCAGATAACACACTAAAATGTGTTTTCTGCAAAGGAACTCCTCCCCATGCTCTCTCGTTATGCCCGGCGTACCAACAACGCGGGAAACAATTGGAGCGTTCTCTAAAATAACGTTCAAGGCAATCTTTTGTAGAAATGCTTAAGAAAGCCTCGCCACCCGATATCAATACAAATCCTTTTGCTCCTCTGTCAGATGACGAGTCTGATTCGGACTTGGTTGAGGAGGGAACATCTTTTAGTTTTCCGGAAGGTGCTTCACAGAACGTAACTGAGCAGGGAAAGTTGCTGAACAGAAGCCCTAAATCAACAAGCCCAATTCAAAGAGCAGTGGAAAGAAGGATAATCCGAATCCTCTTGGTTTTTGTAGGGCCAACTACACACAGGATTTTCCATCTCTCCAAGGGATATCCAAAACCACTGATGCCCCGATTTTAAGAACAGAAGCCCCCTTTTCAACTGTGCTGTTCTCATTCGATGATATTGTGGAAGGTATTTTCAAGTACCTCGAAATTTCTGACCCCCTTAAAAGCATTGTTATGGCAATGCTTCTCACTGTTAAAACTTTTTTGAAGAATCATTTCTGTAGGCGCGGGTAGTTAAGACGTTCGGAATAATTTCTTTTCTTCACGACCGGAATTGTTCTCGTTTCGAATAGTTTGATTTATTCAAGTTCACTGACTTCTAATTACCCTCTCTCAATTATCGTAAGATAGTTCGACCGACGTGTTCGTTTCGATAGTTTATTTTCGACTGACTCAATTCTGGTTTGCGTATAGAAATATATGCAAATTCAGTAAGTGATACGAGAGCAAAAAGGCTATTGGAATCAATTCTCTTCTCTCGTTATCCGAAGGCTAATGATAAGGAAGGGTAATCTAATTTAGGGCATTTTTGCTAATGATCGAGTGAGATCGATAAATGTGCTTATAGGCTACAAAGATTCAGTACTAGGGTTTGCGGTAACATATGCCGGCCCCCGTTGAAAGGAGAAGCCTTTCAACCTACTTGATGATGATGTAACTCTCTGGTTGTCGTAGGTTTTCGTTGCCGTCGATCGCTCCGAGATCAACAACTCTCCTCGTTGTTTGTTTTGGCTATCCTTTGCATCTGCAAGGGTCGTAGACCTTCACCCGGTCTGGTCCTTGATCAGCTGTTATCGCAACCAGCGATCCATCGGTGTTTCTCGTGATCGTTGTTGTTCGGTTGGGCGCACTCATCGTCGCCATCGACGAATCCAGGGTACATGTTGGAGGATAAAACATTCTTCAGCTTTTGGAATTTTCAATGAAAAACAATACTTACAGGGGTTGGAGGCCCGCAGGCCTCCGATCGTTGCGCAGTATCAAAACACTGCGATGGTAGACATCAGTGGTCATCGAGATCTTGATCATTCCCATTCGCCGGTTGGGTTGAGGCTTGGCGCACGGGCAAGATACAGATCTTGGAGATTGGGCGACGACATTCGCCATCGGCTGTCTTTACGTTGACTACTCTTATGTTTTGGTATTTCCACTTCAGTGGTGGAAGATTATCCTCTTTGAGGAGCACCGTTGTGCCCACCGCAATGTTGTCCCGAGCCCGCGTCCACTTGGTGTGAGGATGAAGCCCAGACAGGTAGTCAGTCGTCCATCGTTTCCAAATTCGTCGGAGGAGCTCTTGATTCTCCTGCCAGCGACTGAGGCGATTCCTAGGTACTTCCGACAGATCAGGTTCCGGAAAGCATGTGAGCGGACGATGAATAAGGAAGTGGCCTGGGGTTAGTACTTCCTAATCGTTTGCGCCTGCGATGAGTGGTGTAAGTGGCCTGGAATTAAGGCAAGCTTCGATGCGGGATAAGAGCGTGACGAACTAGTCTTGGGATAGAATAGAGTTGCCAACTACTGAACGGAAATACCTTTTAAACGATTTAACCGCCGCTTCCCACAGCCCTACAAAGTTGGGACTGCGGGGTGGAATAAATTTGAGCTGAATTCCATCTTCAGTGCAACGATTTACTACAGATGTTGTTGCGAGTAGAAACGTTGGCGTAATTCTGCAAGCTCTCGAACGGCTCCCTTGAAGTTTCGGGGATTGTCACAGTGGATGACATTCGGCTTTCCTCTCCGAACTATGAACCGGTGCAGGGCCGCAATGAAACTGAAACTGCTACCAGCAGTTGAGGTCCGGCGTGCAAATGTTTCTGATGATAGTAGGACATAATGCTTTCGGTTAGTGGATGCCGTGCAGGAAGGATCATTGGATGCTTCCTATCCTCTGAGATCTGCGCATTCCTCAGTCGTCCACCGACCCTTAATAGTCCGTTTTGCAAGATTAGGCAGAGATTTTTGAGAACAGAGTTCAGTTTTACTTGACCCTTAGTGGCTACTGCGTCGACATCGCTCGAGAAAACCTCGGATTGTGCTAGCTGTACCAATGTCGATGTAGCTTCCTTCAATTCCGAAGTCCGCAGCATTCCGGATCTACGATTGGATCGATTTTCCGGTTTGAAATTGTGAACGAATCGACGAAACATAGCGGTAAGCCGAAGTAAAGAAATGAACGACGACCGTAGTTCAAATATTTCGTTCGGTTTGTGAACTCTTACCGGCAGCGATAACAATCGTTCTTCGAGGACGTCTGCAGGCAGTTCTGGTAGATCGCTTTGGATGACTGGAGGCCAGAAGCGAGATGGTTCTTTCAGCCAAGCTGGTCCTGTCCACCAGACTGATGACTCTTCCAGCTGATTGGGTTCCATTCCACGGGAGATTATATCCGCTGGATTGTCCATACCCGAAACGTGAGCCCAGACACCATTGGTTGTGAGGTGTTGAACTTCCGATACCCGGTTGGCGATAAACGTTTTCCATCTTGACGGAGCCGCGCTGATCCAATGAAGGGTGATCGTGGAGTCCGACCAGAAGAACGGTCGGGTGTTTAAGGCGAGGCTTGAGTTCACCTTGTGGTACAGTGACTTAGTAGAAGGGCCGCAGATAACTCCAACCTGGGAAGACTGATCTTTTTCAGCTTCTTCAAATCCCCGAGGGGCGCGACTTTAGATTTCGCTGCCATCAGACGTACGGAGATGCTCCCATCTATGGAAACGGTGCGAATATAGAAGCAGGCCCCGTAGGCTCGTTCTGATGCATCGCAGAACCCATGTAGTTCAACGTTAACTGGTGTCGTAGTGAATGCTGCCCATCGTGGAACGGAGATCGAAGAGAGTGCTTTTAGACTGCAACGAAACGAAAGCCAGTGCTGCTGCTGTGTTACATCGAGAGGATCGTCCCAGGATGCAGACGTTCGCCAGAGTGATTGAACAAATATTTTTGCCATAACTATGACTGGACCAATCAGCCCTAGTGGGTCAAAAAGTTTCGCCGTATCGGATAGTACAGTGCGTTTAGTGATCACATCCGCTTCGGACCACTTTGGGACGGAATAGTGCAACAAATCTGTTGACGGTTCCCATATCAATCCGAGGGTTTTTATAGTTGATGGAGAATCCAGTGCCAATACTGCTCGTTCTTCACGAAGTTCAGGTGGTATACTTGAGAGAATGGCCGTCGAATTTGGCGCATTTGCGTAAGTTAAAGCCAGCAGATTGCAGCAGGCTCCGTAGTTGATTACCAAGTTCTTGTCCTTCTTTTTCGTCGTTGACTCCAGTCAACATATCGTCCATATAAAAATCCTTCGATAGGACTTCAGCAGCATGAGGATACTGATTGGCTCCCTGTCTCGACAACTCAAGAAGACTTCTCGTGGCCAGATACGGCGCCGAGGCAGTACCGTACGTGACAGTTGTGAGCTCGTAGGTTTTAAGCGGATCTAAAGCGGAGAAACGCCAGCGAATACGGTGCAGTGGATAGTCAACAGGATTAAGACGAAGCTGCCGATATATTTTTTCGGCGTCGGCAACGATAGCGAACTGATGCATCCGATAGCGAAGCGAAATCTCGTATATGTCATCCTGTAGTACAGGGCCTGCCATCAGCGATTGATTTAACGATACTCCGCTGTCTGTCAGACACGAGGCGTCGAAAACTACCCGTAATTTGGTAGTGGTACTGTCGGCCTTCTCCACTCCATGATGGGGTAGGTAGTACGACGGAAACGTAGTTTCCGTATCATCGATTTCTCGCATATGGTTAAGCTGCAGGTATTCCGCTATAAATGCAGCGTATGACTCCTTTAGTTTAGGGTTTGCATCAAGACGACGTTCGAGAGCAAGAAATCTGCGGGTGGCTATTTCCTTCAAGTTTCCAAGTTGAGACAGCACGTCATCACGTTTCGGAAGCATGACTACAAATCTACCCGACTCATCACGAATGGTGTTAGCAACGAAGTGGTTTTCGCAGAAAGTTTCATCGGGAGAACGAGTGCTTGTAGACCAGCAAGACTCCAATTCCCAAAATCGAGATATTTGGTCATTGTGCGGTTCGGTATTGCACACGTAAGCTACTTTTGGTTGGTTATTGGACTGATATAATCCTACTCTTCCCGACGCTACCCAGCCAAAAACGGTGTTTTGCAGAACAGGTTTTTCAGGACCCAGCTTGATGAATCCTTCCAAGAGCAGCTCAAAGTACAATTCCATGCCCAGCAGTAGATCTATGGGCCCAGGCTCATGAAAGTTGGGATCAGCTAGGATGATTCCAGATGGAATATTCCAGCAGGTAGAATCAATTGAATTTACAGGAAGTTCACGGGTGATTTGCTTCAGAATATGACAGGCTACCTCGCACGTATATTCGGTGTAATGAGATCCTATTCGAACTTTTGCTGCGTGTTGCGATACGACGAGAGTGTTACCAACGCCTCCAATTTCCTGACGATGTGGATAGCGACGCAATTTCAGCTTCTGGACCATGTTCTCGGTGATAAGACACAGTTGTGATGCAGGATCTAACAGCGCTCTGGCCCATTGGGTGTCTCCATCAGGATCGAAAATCTTGACAATTTATTTATTTGACGTCAATCATGTGTAGACCTTTTGTTACAGTTATTTTTACATATTTTGTCACTCTTATATCTACATAAATATATTTGAAACAGTATTTGGCTTATATACTAGTACATTTATGAGCAGCTTTTTATCGAATATCATTAAAGCATTGCTTTAATTTACATTTTGTCGTTGTAAAGTCAACGTTTTCGCAATGCATATTGTATGTTGCCATCATCCGATTTAAAGGTCCAAATTTAGCATAATTTGTACGATGGTGGCTTGTAGTAAAAACATTTCTATTTCGTAGTTGACGACTTGGTATGTAAAAGTTAAGTTTTGATAAAAGTTCTTCAGAATCAATACGATGCGAAACGATATCGTTTACAACTGAGACCATTGCAAATTCTCGACGCTCTTTTAATGTTTGGATGCTGATGAGCATACAACGAGCTTTATAAGATGGTAAAGGAAATCTTGTCCAACCTAGTTTTCGAAGGGCAAACAGTATAAATTGCTTTTGAACTGATTCTATTCGTTGTTCGTGCGTGACGGAAAAAGGTGACCATACTACGCTACAATACTCAAGTATTGACCTCACATATGCAACGTATAATGTTTTTATTGTGTATGGGTCATGAAAGCTGTAACTAAATCGTTTTATAAATCCTAGCATGCTACTTGCTTTACTGATTATTGTGTTATAGTGGTCAATGAATGTTAGTTTCTTATCTAAAATAACACCTAAATCTTTAATTCTTCCGCACTTTTCAACTGCCTGGTGCGTAGAGAGATTGTACAGTCTAATGTATTCCGCTTTCTACTAAATGATATTGATTTACATTTTTGAACGTTTAGCTGCAAAAGGCTTTTTTTGCACCAATTATAAAATAAGAGTACGTCGTTTTTGAATAGTCTTATATCTTCCTTGTTTTTTATTTCTAAAAATATCTTTAAATCATCCGCAAAAATAAGAATTTTTACGTTTTTTAAAATGAGGGAAATATTGTTTACATATAGTATGAACAAAAGAGGGCCGAGATGGGAGCCTTGAGGAACTCCTGAAGTAACTCGAATAGGATTTGAAGTCTTGCCTTTAAATCTGACTATTTGTTGTCGATCAGTAAGATAAGACTCGAGCCATTTAAGAAAATTTAGCTCAATACCCATTTTTTGCAGTTTGAAAAGAAGCATAGGTATATCAATGCGATCAAATGCCTTGCTGAAGTCTGTATATAGAGCTTCAACATGGTTTCCATTATCCATTGCAACTAGCGAATAGTTGACGAATTCGAGTAAATTTGTATTCGTTGAGCGTCCTTTGAAGAATCCATGTTACAAGGTAGAGATTCTATTTTTAATTTGACAAAATAGTTTTTCATTAACGATCGCTTCAAAAAGTTTCGGAATGATAGAGATAATGGCAATACCGCGATAATTTCGTATGTCGGATTTTTTGCCACATTTAAAAATAGGTACTAGATAGGAACTTTTCCACGAGTTGGGGAAAATACCAGATTCGATCGACATATTGAAAAGCCAAAACAAGGGAGTTGTAAGCTCCGAAGCTAAGTTTTTCAGAAAAATGGGAGGAATCCCATCGGGCCCACATCCTTTGGAGACATCCAATTTTTTCAATGCTTCCCTTATGTCATTCACATTTATATTGTTTACACTAATATCTCTACTAAATTCTGGAAAGAAACCGAAATATTTGCGATCACGATCTGCTTCAGAATATGTGGTATATATATCTTGAAAAAAAGTTGCAAATAGATTGCAAATTTCTGGTGAGGTAGACCCTACGTTTTCATCTAGGTACATTTTTGATGGAAAATTGTCAGATTTCAGTTTAGTTTTTACATAGTTAAAGAATTTTTTTGGATTGGATTTTATCTCTAACTCGGTTTTTGAGTTGTACTCATCAAAGGCTATATTGACGGCTTGATTTAGCTGATCGCAAATATTCAAATAATTTACCAGATTCTCGTTGCTACAATTTCTTTTGTATACCTTATGTGCTTTTTGCTTGCAGTTTTTTAATTTTTTTATTTGTTCATTATACCAAACTGGGTTTTTGAATAAATTTGTCTCCTTATTTTTTTCAATGGTACATGTTCAACTATAACTTCAAATAACAATTTGTAAAATGCATCAACAGAAGATTCGATATTTTCCTCGGTTCTAAAAATCGTTTGCCAATTTATACTACTTAGCCTATGCCTAATACTGTCAAAGTTTGCCAAATGATATTGAAAGACCTCTTCATATTCGCTGTCGTCGGGTTTTTGGTATTGGTGTATGAATAAGGAAAACTCAATTGCTGTGTGAAATGCTTCATTTTTCCATAATGGAATAAGAGATTCGGTCACACAGAAGTCTTCTTGAATATTTGTTAATAAAAAATCTAAATAACAATTTTGCTGATTTTTTACATGATTGATTTGATTGAGCCCTAAACTGGCAGTTTTGTCAAATATAAACTGCAGTGTTTCATTTTCCCCAACGACTGGAAGTAAGATACTTTCATTTTCTGTGTCTGGAAAGAAATCAATACTACGTTGATTAAAATCCCCGTATATGTGAATTTTCACTTCTGGGGTAAGATTGGCCGAAATTTCATCGGCAATACTAAAGAATTTTTCATATGAGTCTTTGCGAGCATTGTTCGGTGGAAAATACACAGAGGCAAATACGTGTGTTTCCCCCGACATTTGAACTTTTACCCAAACATGTTCGAAATCATTACATTTTTCTGCCGAGATGATTTCTGCATTGAAATTTGTTGAAATGGCAATTAGTACACCCCCTCCTGATTTCTTTTCAGACTGGTGAAAGTTACGGTCATCCCTAAAAACATTGTAATTATTACCAAAAACTTCTTCACTTCGAACACTTTCATCCCAACTGGTTTCATTTGCCAGAATAATTGGGAAGGAACAACACAAAATTTTGTTGTGGATTTCTTTAATCTTAGCGGAACCTTTCATTCGATTGAAATTTTGGCAATACACCAAAATTTCAGTTCCTATTTGTGTCTGAGGTGAAGTAGTTGGTTTGATTGAGTCAGTAAAATTTGTGTTATTAAAACTATTTACCTCTCCTTGATTTAAAGAGGTCGTCAGGTCTTCTATAAGGGCAGTTTCTTCTAGATTCTCGCCTTTCTCCAAAGGGTTCGTTGCGGTTTGCAGCAGAACCGTAGCAGGAACCTTTCGCCGGCTACTAACGAGAGTGGTGGAAACGAGACTGGTTTGGGCAGAGGTTGAGGGCAACTGGGTTTCTGTGGGCAAGTTCGACCGGGATTGCGAGGAAGACTGATTCGAGGATTTAGTGTGGTTCTCAGGTGAGGAATTCGAACCATCAACTGGAGGGAAGCTAGGTTTTGGTTGCGAGAACGAGCGATCGCTAGGAGGCTGGTGTAGCATAGTATGGTGCTTCTGGTTGCAAACTCTTCAGCCGCTGGACGAGCAGTTTTTCAAAAAATGCGACGACGACAAACAGTTTATGCAAAGGTTCTTCTTCTTTACTTGGTCAAAGCGTTGGGATACAGCTAGCTTCTGGAAAACTTCGCATTTGAATGGTGAATGTTGATCCTTCGAACAGAATGGACAGGAACGTGGCGTCGAATTAGTAATGGCGTGAACTGTATTAACCTTCGATGATTTCAACGGCCGGTATGATTCCATTTTCTGCGGATCAGATGAACGAGGCTTCGAAGGTGGTAGCGACTGGAGGACCATTAAATGTGTTCTTAAAAGGTCGATGAGTTCCAGGTACTGAGGGACCTCAGTAGATTTGTGATGAGCTTCCCATTGCCTTAAGGTGGTTGAATCAAGACGACTGCAGATCATATGGGATAGAAGCACACTCCACCCAGTCGTTTGGATACCCATTTTGTTAATTAGGCATAAATTACGCTCAAAATCGTCGATTAGGCGCATAAGAGACTCGTACGATTCTCTTTTCATTGGTTCGATTGAGAAAAGCGAATCGATGTATGTTTTCACAACTAACTTTTTGTTGTCAAACCGCTTCTCTAACAATTACCACGCAACGGCATAATTTGCAGCGGTCAGCTCAATCGACTCTATAACTTTCCTTGGATCCTTGGTTAAAGATGCAACAAGGTAAGAAAACTTATCTGCTTACGATAACTGAGGGTTTGAATCGATGAGAGATTTGTAAGTATCTCGGAATGTGATTCATTCCGAAATGGATCCATCGAAAGTTGGTAGCTTCACTTCTGGGAGCTTGATTCGGGTCTGGGGAGGATTTGGTGGATTTACGACTGCGAGATGTTGGGGAATTGGCTGTGGACCTACATTCAGCTCACGGATTTTTGTGGTCAAGAACCCATAAGCGACGATAAAATCATTCTCGAATTTCTGCCATACGATACGATTGTTGTTCTCTATTTCCTCATTGGTTGCGCTTCCCACGGCTCCATCCGAGGAGGCCTCATTTGCTTGATCGATTAGTAATTCGATTATAAGGCGGTTCGACTGAAATTCGACTATAAACCGTCTCAATACGTTGCTTCCATCCCTCCAGTTGGTTCTTATCTCTGTTCTCACTAAATCTGTCCATAAACTGATTCAAGTTGGCCAACGTATCCAAATGAAAGTGCTCCTGGCGGCTCAGCTCTCTCATTTTTGAACCCATTCTTCAAGCACCGAACAATGAGTTGTTTTACAATAAGAAAAAATGACCAACCTGAACAACCAGAGCACACTATGCAACCTCAACTAGCAAGGGATAAAAGCTAACGAATTCGATAATCGAAAGTTCTTTAAGTAAATTGCTCAAATTCGTGGATGCAATAAATGAAACACCGATAATCCCTTTATTTTTGACAAACCGAGCTCGACGCTTCACTCGCATGCGGTACTTACGGTCGCTGCACCTTACCCACAACGGCGTTAGTTCAACGATCTCCTTTGTACTATTGTCCAGTGGCGCACAAAGGATCCTAACCCAGCTACCACGATAGCGTCCCCACGTGATGTCCGTCTGCCTTTCTGGTGATTTCACGTACGGTCAAGCTCCCAATAGTCACTTTTTTTACGAGATCACGTTCAATTATGTGTCTTTCGCGCACTTATTATCCTTTTTTTTTTTTTTTTTAATTTCGACCCGCGTTGATCCACAGGCTCTATTTAGCAGCACTGTGCTCGAAACTCGCGTGACGTAGTACGCTGATGATTGGCACAAAAGCCCACACTTTTCACTCCCGGAAAGTAACCCGCGACGGTAATCGAGCACCGTGTTAATTTTGCACTTCTCACGGTTGATCCGGTTCGAAGGACCAAAAATATGTAGGCGCGGGTAGTTAAGACGTTCGGAATAATTTCTTTTCTTCACAACCGGAATTGTTCTCGTTTCGAATAGTTTGATTTATTCAAGTTCCCTGACTTCTAATTACCCTCTCTCAATTATCGTAAGATAGTTCGACCGACGTGTTCGTTTCGATAGTTTATTTTCGACTGACTCAATTCTGGTTTGCGCATAGAAATATATGCAAATTCAGTAAGTGATACGAGAGCAAAAAGGCTATTGGAATCAATTCTCTTCTCTCGTTATCCGAAGGCTAATGATAAGGAAGGGTAATCTAATTTAGGGCATTTTTGCTAATGATCGAGTGAGATCGATAAATGTGCTTATATGCTACAAAGATTCAGTACTAGGGTTTGCGGTAACAATTTTCTTCGATGGATAATTTGCCAAAAGCGGTCGGGGATTTGATCACTGTTCTGCAGTGGAATTGTCGAAGTCTTGTTCCTAAATTGGAATCATTTAAATTTTTAGCTCACAATATCGGTTGTGATGCATTTGCTCTTTGTGAAACATGGATTTCGACCAAAATCGATCTTCAAATTAACGATTTCAACATTATTCGGCTTGATCGTGAGGATTCACGTGGTGGAGGAGTACTTTTGGCGATCAACAAGTGCTACTCCTTCTATAGAGTGAATTTTCCTCCAATTCCATGTCAGGCTGTTATTAAAAATAAAAGCCTTTGTATTGTTTCTGTGTACATTCCTCCTAGAGCCTCAATTAACCAAAAACAACTTTCAGATATTTGTTCGGTCCTTCCTGTTCCGCGGTTGATCATGGGAGCTTTTAACTTTCATGGTACAGGCTGGGGAGAACTGTACGATGACAACCGTTCATCTTTGATATATGACCTCTGTGACAACTTCAATATGACAGTTCTCAACAATGGAGAAATTACACGCTTGGCTGGTCCATCCTCAATTGGCAGTAGATTAGACCTCACACTTTTCTCGAATTCATTATCGATAGACTGCACGTGGAATGTGATCCAGAATCCCCACGTTAGTGATCATTTGCCTATTGAAATTTTGTTTGCCACCGGGTTCAATCCGCTGGAATCCATCAACGTCACGTATAATCTTACTTGTAGTATCGATTGGACAAGGTTCAAGACAGCAAAAGATGAAGCCGTATCAACGGTAGAAGGGCTTCCACTGCACACTGGGCCAGAATGAAAAATTAGCAGGAATAAATTATTTTCACTTTGAAGATGCGACTTTAGAACAAAACTGTCTTGTGCAAAGTTGTAGCTTATAATTAGTACTTTAATTTGACATCAGTTTCAGTTAGAATGGTCCTTGAAAATATTGAAATAAAAATTCTATCTTTTACATTTCTTGACATAACGCAATACCATGCTTGACAAAGTTGTTCCTTATTGAATTTAAAGCAAATTTGCCGCTTAACCATAGTCGTAGGTCTTTTGTGTCAAAAGTTATGATCATTTTTACGCTTTAGAGTAGGGTGGCCCTGAAAAAATTAGTATTTTTCGCCTAACTTTTTCATTTTTAGTTTTATGAAATTGGTGTTCTCGGCAAATTTTTAGAAATCAAATAAACACACAATTTGATGAAGAAAAAACGTAATTTTAAACATTTGTTCAAAAGATATCGTGGTTTTAGTCAAAAAATTACGATTTTTCCCAATTACATTAGTTTTTAAAAGGGGAAAAACGGGGATACAAATACTATTGCATATGAATGGTAAAGATAAGAGGTTTGTTCTGTTTATAAATACTCAGGTGAATTAAGAAGAATTTGGGGATAAATGGTACTATGAATGAATGTCCTTTTTAAAATATATTTCTTGATTTTTTCTTAAATGGTGATGGCAATGACGAATAAATTACCATATTTCAATAAAGAACTAATATTTGCATTGTGTTCAATTTAAATCGATGAAAAGGGAAAATGGAAATGTATGAGTTTCGATTATGTATTCTCCAAATGTCTCATCTATCGATATAGGGTTACCCGAAAAATCGACATTTTTCGAAAAAATTTATTTAAAAAAAATCGTAACTTCTTAACCACTGGATCGATTTGCAATGTTTTTTAATGAATAAAAAGCTTATAACTTTGAGTTTTTACTTGAAATATTGATTAAAATAATTATTTGACCAAAATTTGCTAAAATGGTCCAAATATTTGTTTTTTTATGATTTGTGATATTATGGACCACAACGACCATTTATTTTTATATTTTTTTTATGAAAACTCAAACATTCTTACATAACATATCAAAAATTGAGAAATGTTAATTGAGCCGTTTTTGAGTTATTTTTTTTTTTTTTTGTAAATTTCAAGATTTTTGCCCATACACATATGGAATGAGCATCATTTTCCATCACTTCCAAATAACTGCGAGAATCTCTTAATCATTTCATTGAAGTTATCAAACTTATTCCTAATAAATTCATGATAAACATGTAAACAAATCTAGTTTTACTTATGAAGTAATGTACCCATCAATATTAATGGAGGCTGGTCCAATTATGACCCCAATAAATGTAAGAACTATCAATCTTGAGGCTGATTTTATTTGATGATTGATGATTGTTTAAAAGCAGAGGAGATAATTCGCTTAATTTTTCTTAAACTGTTTCCACAAACTCTTCTGCATCCATTCACATTGAATTTCGATGACAACGATCTGTTTGCTTCCATTGTTTAAATTCTAAGGAATCGATATTCTCAAGAAAATTCATCAGGTCATTCTCCAGTGTCTGCGTACCCGGGCAATGATCACAGGTTTTCAACCAACATTTTTCCGCAGGATTTTCACAAAGTATTTTAAAAAACAAGTCATGATACGTTTTTAAATGGTTAGGAATAAGTTTGTTAACCTTAAGGGTTTTAAATATTAATTTAACATTCTGATGATAAATGCATACGCAGACAGTATGCGTTCCACTTGAACCAGCCAGAATACAGTTTTTTGGGCGGCTACTGGAAAACATTGAAAATCCAATTTTAAAAAGTTGAATATTGCTCTTTGAAAATTAAATAAATTTCACGAAGGTTACATAGGTAACGCCACGGCGAAATAATTTGTGTCTGATGGTCCGGCAATGACGAGATCATCAAATTTGGATGGTTCAGAAACGGTGAGGTCTTGATTTTCACTTTCTAGATTAACTGCACATGGAGTTGCTAGTTCGTTTTCTTTCTTGATAATGCGATAAAGTCTGCAATAGCAGGTAGGGCAGGAAACGGCTTAAGCACCCCAAGACCCTTTTCCAAGCACGGGGTAAACGTTAACCAACAACGCTCATTTTTTGCAGAATGGTGCTTCACTACATGGAGCACCATACTGCAAAATATGAACGTTGTAGGTTAACGTTTACCCCGTGCTTGGAATAGGGTCTTGGGGTGCTTAAGCCGTTCCCTACCCTATTACAAATGTAGGAAAAACTTTAGTGATCACACTTTAGTGACCGTCAGTCGGTGCGAATCAAAACAAACCCAAAAAAGGAGAGGGTTCCTCTCCCATGTGCGCATCGGTAAACAGAGTGCACACAATAGATCGCTAGAATAACAATAGAAGCCACAGTGGTACATGAGCGTCTTCCAACCGGACATTTTTGCCTGTTGAAGTGGCGGACTTAGTCCGTGCTTCGACCTACCCCGCAGTGGGATGTTAGGCAAAAATGTCGTTGGTTCAAGTACCACTGTACACATGCCCTTTTCGCTCAATTTTCCTAAAAAACATCTGTCATATTTCCAAGCCTGCCGCACACTAGGGGAACTATCAAAACTTTCTCTTCATATCTTTCATTCTAGCCAAAAACATTGTTGTTCACTCTTGGTGCCTCATGGTGATGAGCGAACATCTCCTTCTACATCATAATCGTTACTCCTCGCACGGAGAATATATAACATAACAATTAATGTATCTGAGAGTTATTAAGAAAATATAAACGGAATCAATGCTAACGCTTTTATTTTTAATAACAGCCTGACATGCGACAACTTCAATACCTGGAATAGGAAGAAAATTCACTCTATAGAAGGAGTAGCACTTTTTGATCGCCAAAAGTACTCCCCCTCCACGTGAATCCTCACGATCAAGACGAATAATATTCAAACCATGAATCGGAAGATTGACTTCGGAAGAGAGCCATATTTCACTGAGCGAATGCATCACAACCGGTAGTGTGAGCTGAAAATTTGAATGATTCCAATTTAGGAATCAAACTTCGACAATTCCACTGTAGAACAGTGATCAAATCCCCGACCTCATTTGGAAAATTATCCATCGAAGGAAATGATAGCTGCAAGGAGGGGCCACTTAATTGTCAATTGCTTCAAAAAGGTCTTCACTGTTGGAAGCATTGCCAAAACAATGCTTTTGAGAGGGTCAGAGATTTCAAGGTACATCAAATGAGAACAGCCCACTTGAGGGGGCTTCTGTTCTTAAAATAGGGGCGTCAGGGGTTTTGGATGTCCCCGGGAGAGATGGAAAGTCCTGGGTGTAGTTAGTACTACGGAAACCAGGAGGAATTGTGTTTTCCTTTTTTCACCTCTTTTTGAAATGGGCAAGCTGGTCTCGGGCTTCTTTTCAAAAACTTTCTGTGGGCGGACGCGTCTTTGCTTCCTTGAAGCACCTTCCGGAAAAGTGAACGACGTTCCCTCTTCAGCCGAATCAAAGTCAGACTCGTCATCTGACAGGGGAGCAAAGGGATTTGTATTGGCACTGGGCGATGGTGAGGCTTTTTTCACCATTTCGGCGAAAGATTGCCTGGAACGCTGTTTCAGCGAGCGTTCTAATTTTTCCCCGCGGTGTTTGTACGCCGGGCACGCCGAGAGAGCATGAGGAGGAGTTCCCTTACAGAAAGCGCATTTTGGTGTGCTGTCTGCGCACGCGCCATCCTCATGTCTCTCCCCACAGTTGGAGCAGCGCGCCTTATTGCCGCAATGGGAGGTTGTATGTCCCATCTGCTGGCATTTCTGGCAGATCATGACCCGAGGTACAAACAACCGCACAGGTAGCCGAAGTTTTCCCAACTCGACGTATTGAGGGAGGGCTGAGCCAGAGAAGGTTACGCGAAACGAGTCTGACGGTGTAAACATTTTTTCACCCTTATTGATCGACACTGCGCCAAGTTGGCGCACATCCAGTATCTTAACTGGTGACAGCAGAGGGTTCTTAAATCGACCAACCCCCCGCTTCAGCAGGATCTCAGGGGTCAGACTCGTATCGGTGACCACACCTTCGATTTCAATACCCCGAGCTGGGATATATACCCGATACTCGAGTGTAAAAAACTGAGAGACAGCAATCTCATTGGCCTGCTTAAGGTTGGACACAACGACCCGAAGTTTATTCGGTCTTACTTTTATTATCTTGGTCACGGCCGAGAATCGCTTCGTCAGATCATCAGAAATCTGACAAATATTCAGAGGTTTCGATTTGGGCTGAAAATAAACAACCCATGTTCAACTGGTCGAACTGTCTGGATAAGCACGTGATCTGGTAACTCATTCATTTCGTGCCATAGATGATTCATCTTGCGATAAATCATCCATGGCTCGCTTGTGGAAGCTTATCACGCTCAACCACTAACGTTATTATCTACAATCAATCACAGATAAACAAACTAAACCTAAAAAATCAGTGGGGTTGTGTACAAGACACGACCGGTTGACGTAGACTACGTTAAACCAAGTGATGCAATATAATGTCAGGGAAATTCTGTGTGGCTATTATTAGCGTTAAAAGGGTTTCAAATATTTGTGCCGATCGCTTACCCTTACCGATAGAAGCAGTTTAAGTCACAATATGGCGGGTGCGGCTCTTATGGGTCATTAGACCAGCGTGTTGAAGCCAGTATGCAAGAACATTCTATTGTACGCTCTTGAGATATTATTTTGTGGCCCTGAAAAGGGCCGTTTGGTTTTATGATGTCACTATGTAGGAAAATTCTCTTGTACACTCTTTATAACTCTTTGGTGGCCCTGAAATACAAACATATATTTTGACTGATACCTTGTCTCCTTTTCAACATTAACCATTTAAATACCATACCATTCGGATCATTTGTATACAATCTAAGTTGAATAAGCCTTTACATAATTCAACTTCAAAGAATCAAAGATTTGCAATTAATGCAATTTTAGCAATTCTGGATGGGGATGCTTGGCAAAAGTCTGTGTTTCCTGTTTCGGAATACTACCTCTCAATGCCCTCCGCTCAATTTCAAACTACTTCCATTCAATTTTCACAGCCTGCCGTGAGCTAACGGAACTATCAATACTTTCTCTTCACAACTTTGTTCTAGCAATAAAATGCTGTCTACTCAGGAGGGCTAGAGCCTCATGGTGATGAGAAATTATTTCCTTCTCAAAAACAACATCATCACAGATCGTTACCCCGCGTATGGGAGAATACAAGGAAAGAACAATATCAATTTGAAATAGACACCTGAGAAAATAATCACGCAATAAAATATGTTCAGCGCATTATTTGTATCGATATCATTTGTAGTATCGTATGATGTAAAAGCACGTGGCGCATGTCATCACCAGAATACAATTAATACTATGTTGAAATTTATTAAGACAGGGAGCGATAACATAGAGAGATATTCAATTGTTATGACGACATGCACTTTGTCAAATTGATTTAAATTTAATAAATATCAATTTCCTACCTCGAGTTGAAGGACCTTCTCCAGCGTCCCAACTAGTTATTGGCAACGCATTACCTCTTGCTGCTTTCAATTTCGCCCGATAACTACGAACTCGCTCGTCATCGGTGCATGGTCGTTTCGGAGGATTTCCCGTATGTTCGCTCTTTATGCGCTTCCTGAATCTGCGCAAGCGTTCTGGATCAAATCGGTTAGGCATTCTCACTTTCACTATGTTTATCAAAAAGTTTTTCTTCCTAGAGGTAGGACTCTATCCAACGCGTATCGTTAACACAACAGAACGACTGTTTATAACACACTACTAATTGGAATTTACAGAGAATGTTGGTTCGGAATATCATGTTCGACATCGAAAATGGTGTCCGTGATAGGGAATTTGTAAGCTTTAAGGTATGCGACGAAGGGAAAACAAGTTTTGCTAATACAACTGGTTGCCAATCGACAATTTGAAACGAAAATCCCAATCAAACAAACTCTCAAGCTGAGAATATTAAATTGAAAGTAGCAAAGATGGATTTGTATCTGGTAGGATTTTTTGGTGAAAATAAATCAAAGCACCGGCAGGCTTTGATTTCTTTTCACTTATTTTATGGATCCGCTGCATAGCACACTGTTGCCTAGTAACGACTTGGCAAAATCCAATATGACTGCCAATCGACCAAAATGTAAGGTATAGTCTTATTCAAATAACTCTCATATATTAGAAATTGAATTTATTTATTGATTCATCGCGGGTTGCGCCAACCAGCTAGGACAAATTTTTCACCGACGGAGAATTGTCCTGCTCGCCTTCCATGGAGGCTCTCCCGCAAACAGTAGCTTTTTTACAGTCGTTACGAACAAATCGGCACTAGATTAAATGGCGCTCAAACCGAACGAAATATTAATTTAATTCTTATATAAACAACTCTCTGAACTGAATTGGTTGTCCTCAAAAGGACAGATTATTTATTAGTTGGTTGCGCCAACCAGCTGGGTAAAATTATTACCGACGGCTCGTCCTCCATCGAGCACTTAACTAAAATTAAGATTAGTTCTTTAATAAACAACTCTTTAATGGTATGAGCTGAACCAGCCGAGGCTGAAAAGCTCAATAATAAAGATATCTGATCTAATCTAATCTACAACTCTTTAATTTTAATTTATTGTCCTCAAAAGGACAGATTATTTCCAACTTCTGGTGCTCGCTCTCAAGGACGCTTTCCCCCAAACAGCAGCGTTTTCGAAGTCGCGGCGAAACAATCGACACGATGTGGTAAGATGGCGGCTTGCACAAACCGACGCGATTTTGCGCTCCCATAATCCGCCATTTTACCTCATCGCGACGATCGCTGTTTGGGAGAGCCTTGGTACATATCACCACCAGCTGCCTCTGCGACCAGCTCCGCTGCCGGACGAATGAAGCAGCTGCGACCCACTGCCTGCGACCAGCTACCAGCGACCAGCTCCGCACAGCTTCAATGCTGCCAAACGACTGAGGCAAAGTGTGCGTTTTATACCCGTTTCAGCTGCAGGTGAGACGTACATGGAGAGACGAATGACATGATTGGTTATAGTCTCTCTAACATAAAGAAGAAGAAGATGATGCAAGACGTTCCTTGCTTCGATTTGAAATCTGTGTTAGGAAATTTGGTAAATTTACTCTGCAAAATGACATTATAAGACATCACCTTATATTTGCGTTATTTTCAATAGTTTACTATTGTTTGAGAATAATGTTTGACAATTGAATTGAAGCGCGGTAAAATTTCCGACCGATTGAAGAAGAAATCATGTAAATCTATCGTAGATTATTTGAGTTATTCGCGTACAAAACGTACGGTTTTTCGTGACGGTCGCAATATTTTAGATTTTCATTTGACACCCTACCCTTACCGTAAGACGTAGTCTACGTCAAAAAAACTAAAACTAAGTACACTCTCACACACACTATCAATCACTTTCCTCAATCACTTTCCACACTCACACACACACACTACGATGAAAATGAATTCAGAAGGGCGAGAAACAAAAACTTATCTTATATACTACTAAAAAACTTATCTTATATGTATCACGGATCTACTGCAGCTGGGCGACGAATGTGTGCTGCTGCTACCGAGTGACGATGAGTGACCGCGTGTACCGTCTAAGCGTGGAGCTGAACGATGACGATGATGTTGCTGGTCGGTGGTAGTTGGTGGATGGAAGAATGCACGCTACACTCGATAGGCTGTTGGAATGCGGGTCGTATAGATGCGAAACAATATGGCTTTTCGATCGTGGCAATATTGATAATTGCAATTAATGACGCTGTTGCACCACTTATCACACAATGTTCTCTTCTTCAGCAAACCAAGACTGATTTCACTCGCGACGATTTCACTGGCGATCGAGAAAAACTAATACTGAAGACTGTAAACAACTCGTAAAAAGCTTCCAAAGCAACGGAAAGCGGACCGAACGAACTGTACCGTTCGCGTGTTCACTGGGCAATGGCCGCCAGTATAATGTACCTATGAATAAAGAAGAATTTGCTGAAATAATTGGATACGAAAAGAATTCCACAAAAATACAAATTAAAGATGCGCATATAAAACAGCCACCAAAAGATGAGGTCAATAAGATAGGTGTACTCTTTTACCTTGAAGTCACTATCCCTATAAAAAAAAACTTTAAAACGACAAGTAATAATTCTTCTGTTAGCATTTCAAGCTTATTGCTTCCACAATTCACTTATTGTTTGCTCACAACCTAGTGTTCTTTATGCACTTCTACAGTTAATAATTGAGAGCTTTTGATGCCAGGTACAATTTTTACATTAATATGATTGTGTGGCAAGTACAATCATACCCTATGCCCAGGGAGTCGAGAAATTTACCTTAACGAAAAATGTCTAGACCAGACCGGGAATCCAACACAATCGCCTCCAGCATGGTATTGTTTTGTAGCTGCGCCGTTACTGATTCAGCTAAGGGAGGACCCTTTATGTAACAACTAATATTTATATAAGCGAAAACACATTTTGGAAAATGCTATGTAATTTCAACGAAAAGTTTCCACTGGAGTATATGGAGATTTAGAAAATTCCCCCTCCATTTTCATCGGAGCACATCAAAAAGTGACGGTTCATTCAAAAGAACCTCAAAACGTTGTTGATATTCACACACTAATGAACTAACTGAATATGTTTGGTTTTGATCATCGTATCAATTGGGTATATATAAAATTCTTTCAAACAATAAGAAAACCTTCACACCTTGCATCGGAATCTATGCTAATCAACTTTTCCAAACCGACTTTTCATGAATGAAGAAAATCGTCCAGGTGTTGTGATCATTTATTTTTAATTTGACAACGTATGAAATTTTGCGTGATCAGTCAAAGATGGGCAGCATCGCGCCAGAAACCGGTCGACCAATATTTATTTTAATTGTTAGTACGACAAATGTTGTGTCTTGTCTCGCGTCGCGTTTTATGAGGGTCATTTTTGCTTCACCTGGATTACTCAGCGAACATAAAAAATCAAAGACATTCAGGCCTTGCTTGCCTCGTTTTTTTATGTTAACTCTTCGAATATTTTATAATAAAAGTCAGATTATCATAAGGAACTAGGCTTCACATAAAAACAACAATGCATTGAAAATTAATTTAAGTTTATATTAGGACATCAGATGTAGCACTAACGAATCCATTCGTTGTTTTCTGCAACGAAACTGATTTGTTTCGTTGCAGAACACGAAACACGCGCAACTGTCAAAAACACGGAGCAATTGTTGAAACAAAAAGATCATTCGTTCATTGCATAAAAACAATACAAAGAGCTTTGCATATTTTGCTACACACTAAAAAGAAACGTTTCTCTTTGGGTGCATGAATGACAGACAGATCTACTTTATCGTCTTGAAATTTAATTAAAATAAAAAGCACAACCACGTGGAGTTCTCCAGCGTAGGATCCATTTCGTGCATTTTACAAAAATGTGCAATGACAGAATTTCACCAGATAAAAAGCCATATGAATGTTTCACACGAGACATTTGTCGTATGTACAAAATCCTTGTTTACGAAATGAGTGAAAGTTTATTTACGAAACAAGTACAAGTCGAGTTATTAGTACGAGACACTGAAGAAGTCTACACATTGTAGACGAAATACGCGTATCTGTCGAAGATAAGCAAAGGTAGTTGGAATTAAATGGAAAATGCTAATTTTTCTTCTAATTTCTAGTTACGAAAATAAGTTTTTAGTGTGGAGACTCGTGATAGCTTATTGATGAAATAACTATGAGTTTACTCACCGTGTTGTCACTAGAAGTGGGTTTGTTTGGAAATATTCAGCAAATTTGATTATATACTTTCAATCTGTTTGATTTATTTACTTAATTAACAACAATACCGTAGGGTAGCATCGGAAAACAAAAGAAACAGCCCTGCAATGCCTCCGTTCGATGTCGCGTTTTCATGACATTCACGTCCCCGTTACTAGTCTCCATACCACTTCCACTCAAACCGTTCAAATTACGACGATGATGCTGACTGACGCTGACTCGACGGGGAAAAGTCTTCTGCCAACAACGATGCATACACCGACGCAGAACGACACCCCTCACTCTCAAATCCGAAACATGGTGCCTTCGCAGTCAACATTATACTACTCATAATTTCATCAAGAACATCGCATCCATAATTTATTTTCCGCGAGGAAAAATTTTCTGCTTGTGTATGCATAATTATGAATTCATCTTCAAAAGGTAGGTAAATCAACTTAGAATGTAGACGAAAAGCAGCGGTTTTACTTATTTAGCGCAACGCTTTTCCTTTGATTGCTGGAGAGAGATTATCCTAATTTCGAACCCACAAAGTACTGGCATTGTTTTGTGGTGGAAAACCGATGGTGATAGGGAAAAAAATCCTACTCATCAAAATTACTAGCCCCTCGAGAACCGGATGGTGATTGTTGGTTGATTAAGGATAGTCTCTTCGAACAGCGACAGCTTAAAAGAAGTGAATTAATAATGTGACAGATTGTCAGAAGCGACTTGTGAGGAAAATTATCTATAGGAAGGGTAGCTCATCGGATGCAAGGAGTGGTGAAAGTTGGACACACTTGCTTCACCGTTCGAAGTCTGGATCCTTCTAAGGCTTCAAATAGACTAGTCACAAAAGAAACGGTATTTCGAAACATGTTCTAGCTGGTATCTGCCCAGTTGAGAAATCTTCATAGGCAGTTATTTCAACTTTTTTAGCATCAAATATCATTGTGCTTATGATTTCTATGTTTTTATCATAGTGGTTGCTCACGTTCATATTACACACATTCCGCCACGCCACACAAAATGTTATTAGGTATCGGGATTTTTTTTTTCATAGCTAAATCTTTTCCAATGATAAATTCGACAATTGAAGAGAGACCAGAGTTTTTTTTTAATCAGTCATTTATTTGTACAGGCTCAATCGAATCAACTTTAGAGAGCCAAGTTTTCATATTAACATACATCAGTTGTCTTAATACTAAAGTTAGGGGGATATAACCGATTACTCGAACTATAATGATAAATGTCATGCTTGCGTTGTTATCGGAGAGTCCAACGAAAACGGGTGAACAGACTTGCTAGCTGCCGTCGGGAGGAACAAATATTTGGCTAGGGCGGTTTGTATAATAGCAGAATTCTTCTAACCCGAGATAAGACAGATGAGAATCAACAAGCCCACCACAGTAAGCGATGAACTAGCAAAAAATTGGATTGCAACGTACACTGAAAATATGTTTCGTAAGTTTGCTAACACTCGTTTTGTGAACACAGTTTTTGTACATTGAACACACATCTCGTTCATTGTAAGCGACATACGTACTGCTTGTCATCAGCAAAATGCTAACATTCCCTAGTAGCACACAAGTTGCCATTTAGTTGAGATAACATAAATATGACTTGCTAAGTCATAATCAAGTTACTACAACTAATTATGAACGTAGTGTGCTACTTGGGATTACACCTTATTCGTACAACGCAAGAAATGAATTACGTACGGAACCACTCCTTCAATTTTATCGCACCAAATCACTTCAAACGGACTATGTTGACTTCATCTTAATTTAAGTCTCCGCTTCTAACAAGCAGCTCTTCACAATTGAATAGTATCAATTCCCAAACCAAACAATTTAAAAAAAGGGAAGGGTTAGTTATGTCAGTGACATAACTGCAAAGTTGACGTAGGACTGCTTGGTGACGTGAACAAATTGATGTCATCGAATTAATAAATTTCTACTATACCTTATGTTGGGGCAGGTTCGCGATTACCGGTGAAGTTTCTCTGGGCAATAAATCGGATATTGGCTGTGAAGTAGCTCTATACTAGAGCTGCTGCTATATCCCACTAGGCGTCACTTTTTCTTCATAAGGGTTACTTTTATGTTACTGGGGAATGGACTTTATTCACACTTTAACTTGTAGAAATACAATTTAGGAGAACCTATTGGCATCTGATACTAGATTTGGAATGATTTTATTTAATTATTTGAGTTCAAAAGGAAACTTTTTACCTACTAAAGGGCGATACGGTCAAAATTTGGTCAATATCAACTTGACGTATTTCTTTCAATTTTGCATTTAAAAAACCTGAACACCCCTCATTTTGAAGGTGTGTGTGTGTAGAATGTTGCTCCTATTTTGATTTTGGAATTCACTCTTCAGTTGTCAAAATGCCGTCCAAGCAAGAAGAGCAGCGTATCAAAATTTTGCTCGCGCATCGCGAAAATCCGAGCTACTCGCACGCAAAGTTGGCAAAATCGCTAAAAGTTGCCAAATCAACCGTTACAAATGTAATTAAAGTGTTTGGGGAACGTTTGTCGACAGCCAGGAAGTCTGGATCGGGGGGAAATCGAAAACCAGAAGCCGCTGAGACGACAAAGAGAGTTGCCGGTAGTTTCAAGCGAAACCCTAACCTATCTCTCCGAGATGCCGCAAATAAGCTGGGTGTATCGTCTACAACCGTGCATCGAGCCAAAAAACGAGCCGGACTATCAACTTACAAGAAGGTAGTGACTCCAAATCGCGATGATAAACAAAATACGACGGCCAAAGCGCGATCCCGGAGGCTGTACACGACGATGCTGACGAAGTTTGACTGCGTGGTAATGGACGACGAAACCTACGTCAAAGCCGACTACAAGCAGCTTCCGGGACAGGAGTTTTATACGGCAAAAGGAAGGGGAAAGGTAGCAGATATTTTCAAGCACACGAAACTGTCAAAGTTGGCAAAGAAATATCTGGTTTGGCAAGCCATCTGTACCTGTGGCTTGAAAAGCAGCATTTTCATAGCTTCCGGGACTGTCAACCAAGAAATTTACGTGAAAAAGTGTTTGAATAAACGTCTGCTGCCTTTCCTGAAGAAACACGGTTGTTCCGTACTGTTTTGGCCGGATTTGGCATCTTGCCATTACGGTAAAAAGGCCATGGAGTGGTACGCCGCCAACAACGTGCAGGTGGTTCCCAAGGACAAGAACCCTCCCAACACGCCAGAGCTCCGCCCAATTGAGAAATACTGGGCTATTGTCAAGCGGAACCTAAAGAAGACCAAAAAAACTGCTAAGGACGAGCAGCAGTTCAAGGCAAACTGGCTTTCTGCGGCGAAGAAGGTGGACAAGGTGGCTGTACAAAATTTGATGGCAGGGGTCAACCGTAAGGCCCGGCAATTCGGATTTGGAAAAGCGGAAGCCTAACTGAATATTTTTCCTGAATTTTATACTAATTGAACTTGAAAAAGAAATTTAATTTGATATTTTAAATAAACGATTTCACCGATTTACACGCGTTTTCCCTTGACCAAATTTTGACCGTATCACCCTTCAAGACTAGCTCAGACTTGAATCCTATCTCATACATTTGTAGCACTACTACTACTATCTTGTGCTAAATTATAGTACTAGATCAGGTGGGTTCGGCACGAATCTATATAGACACACTGGGAACTAATTGAGAATCAACACCTTTTTTTTAGCATTTCAAGCTTATTGCTTTCACAATTAGCTTATTGCTTGTTCTCAACTTAGTGTTCTAGATGCACTTTCACAGTTATTAATTGAGAGTTTTCGATGCCAGGTACCATTTTTGTATTAGTATGATTGTGTGGCAAGTACAATCATACGCTATGCCCAGGGAGTCGAGAAATTTTCCTTAACGAAAAATTCCTAGACCAGACCGGGAATCGAACCCAGCCACCTACAGCATGGTGTTGCTTTGTAGCTTCACCTTTACTGACTGAGCTAAGGGAGGACCCTACAAGAATCAACACCTTATTCAGTCTAAAGAACCATGAAATCCTATGCCGTTAGTGTGAGGCTTTACTTGTAGTTCTTTAGTTCGGGTCGAATTAACTGCACAAAAACAAAAGCGTTCACGAAAATGAAAACGGACCGTGAACTAGTTCACGTTTTCAGGATTTTTACCTAAAAATGTGATTTAGTTCATGATTACGTGATTCTGTTCATGGTGTATTTTTGCTTGTTCTCGAATTCATGACTGCAGTTCACGGATCCGGGCACGGATGTTTTTCCGTGTGTTAAAAATATTTTGTTTGTTGAATGTCCAACGTGCTGTTATATGTGGCAACCGTTTGAACGACGGATCTCGCCGCTAGCCACTTCACCACGAAGATGACTTCGGCGATTGATTTGGCCATTTTCTCCGGGACGCGGCGGGAATGTTGCTACGCCATGTTGAACCGGTGCGTGGTAATGAAAATTTCAAAGGGCTCAAAAGCAATTTCAATCAAACACACTCTTCTTTAGTTGGAACAAATCAATTTTCCAAAAAGACGGATTATAGTTGTTAGTGCAGGAAACATGGTTCGCAATTGAAATTTCCTTTGGAGTCTTCTAGGCTGCAGGGCGGCCTGGGTGTTTTGAAGCACGCAATACTATCACTCAGGCAAATAAACTTAAGAATTTCATAAGGTTCAACTTATGAACGATGCTTTGGAATTTCGTAAGGCTGACTTATGAATGGATGTTGTTTCACACGACGTTGTTCTTGTACGCTTTTAAGCTTTCCGGTGCACAAGTGTTGAAATATACTGGTGCGCAAGTCACTGGACCCAAAATCACATCGTTCAAGATTTAAATCCGGGTTGCTCCATATTCTTTTATTTAATTTTATTTCATAACATAAGTTTATGAAATTCAAACTGATTTATTATAGCAAATAATCATAAAGCAATCTTCTGAATATCGAAAGTTTATTTCGCCGAGTGACGATAAAAATAGTCATTTACACTGTCTGGTTGAACATTGAACATAGGGCCAATAACAACGAACAGCAAAACCTAAAACACAGTGGACCAGTATGGACATTTTCGTTTTGTGAAACGTTCCATTGGCTGGAGCGGGAATTGAACCCTCTCTTCATGGCAATTACTTGAACAACGCGAGACGCCACTAACAACTTGACCACGTATGAATCCTAGAGGGTTTGAGCTGTTTAGTGGAATACTTGTAACTATAAATTAGAAGAAAAATTAGTAATCTCCACTTAATTCCAACTACCTTTGCTTATCTTCGACATCTGTCGAAGATAAGCAAAGGTAGTTGGAATTAAATGGAGATTACTAATTTTTCTTCTAATTTATAGTTAACTTGACCACGAAGATGACGTGGGCGATTGATTTTGGCCATTTTCTCCAGGACGCGGCTTTTTAAGCACCGCCATGTTGAACCAGTGCTTGGTAATAAAAATTTCGATGAACTTAAGAGAAAATTTCAATCAAACATACTCTTTAGTAGGTAAATTCATTTAGTCGGCCTGTAAAGGATCGTCTTTTTGTTGTTTACGGAGGAAACATGGTTCGCGATTAAAATTTTCTTCTCGCTCTTCTTTTTTTTTTCAGCTCCTCAGCGTTGCGAATGGCCAGCTGCAGGTGACGTGGGATGCTTCTGGTCTTCTTGTTTTCACAGGTGGCGTTTCCTACCAACGAGCTCGGCATGGTTACCCTTCTGAAGCAGACGGTGAATACAACTGACTAGGAACTGCAATCCAAAACAGTTCGAGCGGGATTTTTCCTTTTCCTTAGCCTTTTTTTACGATTGCACTGCGAGAACTTTTCAATTTTCTTTTAAGTACTTTTTAATTAGTTCATAAAAATGTAATGAATTAAGTAGGCATAAGAGATTCAGCTTTGATGTTCTACCTTTCGAATAAAATACTTATCGTAAAATTTCTGTAGGCCAGAGACGAGATATTATCGTTCAAAATCTCCAAACCTGCGTAATGCTTTGATTTCAAAAATTTTAGAAGGACGCCCCCATACAGGAATAGAAAAGAGGGGGTGGACGTAAGGCCTCCGTCAAAACCCGAATCAGTCCATCGGTGGAGACTGAACCCCTCTTACACTTCATCAGGTATATCATAAAGAAAGTTCGGTTCCTTAGTGCAAATTTTTTCAGAGGCGATAGGAGATATTTCAAGAAAAAAAAATTTCTGCGCATATAGTCAAATCTCAAAGCTTACGGAGTAATTGAACTTTGAATGCGTTGTTACATGTTAGTCTTAAGTTTGATGTTACTAAATAATTATGATGTTTAACCATATTTTTCATCCTTCATTCAAAATCTAGGGAAATTACCAGCATAACAGTATCATATTATGTTTGAGTAATTATCATGTAGTGTCTTTGAACGGGAAGGAATCTTTTCAAAATGTTGAAGGATAATTTCAATTTTAAATTTCACGTCACTGGTTTGTGATACCTGTGTAATTGCCTAGTTTGTGAGACCTGATTAAGCTTAAGGGATACCAAGGGTACCAAGAGAGACAGAGAGAGAGAGAGAAAATTACATTTTGCTCAATTGAGCGGAGTCTAATGGAGAAGGCGCTGTCTGCAGCTTAACTACAAATATGCATTGACATCCGCAGCTTGGGAACAAGCATGCCAATGGAAATTGCCGAAGCATGCTTGTGGTCAATGAACTGCTTATTGAAGAGGGTTGCGCAAACAGTTTGATAGCATGGGAAATTATCTGATGATATAGACAGCTTGTTAAAAGAGTTCTGGGAATCAAGAACATGTGCGTTTCACGTGTTACACCATTCCCCTTACGGAAAAATGATAGAACAAAGCGAAAATCATTTTAACTTTACACCCAAAATATTGGTTACACGCAGGAATTGATTGTTGCAGGAAAACACATTTCTTGCATGTGTTCCTGTCAACAAGTTTTATCTAAGACACAGACCATACTAAGCAATGCTATAAACCGTACACACCACGACAACGTTTTTTATCGTTTACCATACGGTCACAACTTTTTACACCATTATTAGACAGTACATGAATGTGTGAGTGTAAACACAAATCAAAATGTCATCACTACAAATTTATAGCGAATTCGTTTTTGATCCAGTTCCAAACTGGATCGGGTATCAACATTGGTTCGGCTAGCTGTGTGTTAAACGTCAGTGTGTATGGTTTTATTTGTAACTCGTATCGGATTGAGATTTGCACTGACAATAAGTTCAGGAATTGCAGGTTGGAACTGGATCCAACCTACACCCAAAATACTGGCATGGTGCAGGATTTGATCGTTGATGAAAAGATCATTTCTTGTGTGCTTTTCTGCCAACACTAAAAAGCTGAGATACAAACCCTTCCTTAAAATCAACATTTTTGCTATAAAATGCAAGTCAAAACAGACACACTCGAACATCATTTTTATCGTTTCTTTATGTTTACACAGTTTAATATGCATGGCATAAGTATGAGTGCAGCTGGGAAAAGTTACAATGTCAATAGACTATTCCACGAAAAAAGCTAACCTCACTTTTGACCATGAGAGTGTAAGAGATAGCAATAACCGTCGTGTTTCCCGTCCTTTTTTCTCACCCACGAATTTCTGAACACAAGGGCACCAGTATCTGTCAAATCTGAGGTGTGACGTCACTGTGATTTGGACCATAAGGAAGATAGAAACAGCAGAACAGAATCTAATATCGAATTCGTTTTATATTCAGTTCTAACCTGGATTGGTTATTAATATTGGGTCAGCTTGTTGTTGGTTGAACGTCAGTGTGTATGTTTTTATTTGCAGCTCGTATGGGGTTGACATTTGAACTGACAATAAGTGTGAGTGTCGCAGGTTGGAACTAGTTTCAACGTATATCAAATATCGGCAGTACTATATAATCATAACATTAAAATTGTTGAAGGAAAATTGAACCGAATGGTAAGTTTTATTTATTTCAATAAACTGTTGTTAAGTTTAGATATTCATAGACTCGTTTAGTTAACTAATCCCTTGCTTAATTCCAGCGAATTGTTCTCCTTCTAGTTTTGAAGATTTGAAGGTTCGTCGTGTTACTCTCAATCAAAAGTAAGTAGTTCCTTTCTGTTGTAGATTGGTAATTTTATACCGAACGATGTTAGAGTAAGGCGATGTAATGTTAGCCAGGTCCTTCATCCGCCCTATATACCAAATATGTCCATAATTCAGCGATAATCAGCAAAATTATGTTCTTATAAAGATGAATGATTTAGAACGAAGCAGACATTGCAGACATAATTAATCAATTAACTGTTGTTTACTTCAGTGTAATTACCGTTCTCTCAGCTTTTTAGATAACATGATTTCACTTTTTAAGCTGAACAGATTAACTCCACGTTTTCAAATGATCTAAATTTGGCTAAATTGGACCGATAAACCGAATAATGCTGTCAGATGTGCAGAAAATAGTCACACGTTACAAACTAACTGTTCACATAGATAAAATAACAACAATGAACTCAATGTAAGGGATATATGTTTTTCTTTGTTCCCAGCTATAGTTTGTTATCTGGAAAACTTAGTAAAATAAATGTTGTTATTGGTTAAATTTTCAATGGAAATCTATGAAATTGCTCATCTAAAAACAAACCAAAGGAACAAAGCTTATGCAGAGTGAATTATTATGTTTTCATTATCAAAGGGCCAATAAATCATATGGTAAAATCTCGTTGGTATTTCAAAGCAGTTCTAGTTCAGTTTGTTTTGTGAAAATTTATGTTGGGTAATGCGAATAAATGCGAAACTGGCGATGCCTTAAATCATAATATCAGGAAAACTGCATTTGATGAAAAAAAAAAATCGATTGAATGTGACGAAATTTCCATGAAAACACCCAATTTGATGCTTATAGACCGACATTACATCCATATCCCTCGGAAGTTTTTGACCTATATAGTATAGTTTTTCATGAAACATACTACCTAGCGTCTTACTAAACGTGTCCAAGCTAGTGTATGACCTAGCTAAACATAACATACAGCTGAAAAGAATTATGACTTATAGTTAATAAAAAATATAATCGATCGTTGCATAATAGGCTGAATTAAGGGACACATACCCTAGTTTAATGAATCCTAGAGGGTTTGAGCTGTTTAGTGGAATACTTGTAACTATAAATTAGAAGAAAAATTAGTAATCTCCATTTAATTCCAACTACCTTTGCTTATCTTCGACAGATACGCGTATTTCGTCTACAATGTGCAGACTTCTTCAGTGTCTCGTACTAATAACTCGACTTATTAGTACGAGACACTGAAGAAGTCTGCACATTGTAGACGAAATACGCGTATCTGTCGAAGATAAGCAAAGGTAGTTGGAATTAAATGGAGATTACTAATTTTTCTTCTAATTCCTAGTTTAATATTTTGTATCAGGGCAAGTAGATAGACATATTTAATGAAATGTAGTATGTTGGTTCCCTTAATAATTGATGTGTCCGCTCACTGTCAACAAACAGATTGAATTAATCATACCGTCATACATTGCATAAATTGTCGCTGGATTGAGTTCCACGGGCCAATAAAATCATTGCCATTTATCAGAGCCTATACCTTTGGCGGGAGTTATTTTGTTTTCTACCACGCGAGTTGTTTGGTGATGGCCGTTGTGGTTCCTGGTTATTGGTAACTTTGGTTATTTCTGTTAAAATTTATCATTCCTATGCGAATTCTTATTATCATTGATATTGTTATTTTGGTTTTGATCTCTGAAATAGCAATTTGCTAAATATCCGTATGGTTCTCTAAATTCTAGCATGGTTCCAGAATTATTGTGATAAGTCAGGGATTCAGCTGTACTAGTAGTAAACGATGCGTTTCCAAATACCTTATGAATAGCCTCTTTCACATAGCTGAAACCTTCGACTTTTATTTCGTTGTTTGCTACCCTTGACGTGAGTGCCTGCATGTCTGTTCTGATTGCCATAGTGTTAGCAACGTTTTCTGGTACTCCGTTTTCCAATTATGTTGTTCCTAGCTGATTATATAGATAGTGTTACAAAAGGTGTCTGTATTACCCTTTTGTGTTACGGCTTTTAACTTAGCCATCTTATTTTAGGGTGTGACTGTTCCGGAGTGCCTGTACTTTACGTAGTCTATTAGTGCTTCAAATGTGGGGAATTCATTCGGCAAATCTAATCGCGCCTTGCTTGTAGCCTAGTTCTCAAAAATTTAATTAACATGAGCCTTGGTAAGTTTGTCCAATAAAGTTGCCAATTCGACAAATGCGCTTAGATTCTCATACAGGATATCGTAAGTATTAATGATTGCTGCCGCAGACTTGATGTCGAAAATCATTATGTAAGGAGCGATCCAGCATTTACAAATTTTAGAAACAATAGCTTTGATGAAGAGAATTTCTGTACTCTCTAATTTTTTCAAAGTAGCTTCCACTATTAATTTCAGAGCTTCTTATAATACAATTTCAACATTCCAGTGCTTTGAATTTAATCTTTGTTTATGGGAGTTCAATATTTTCTCATATTTATTTTTTCTATTATTCAGCAGTTCTGTCTTCTCTGAAATACCCTGGACAATGCTGACGGTTCACAACTCATAACTCAGTCGCGAAGGTTATGCAAAAGAGATATTATTGTTAAAAATTTTATGGTGGCATCGACAGAATGTATTGTTTGCGTGTTTCTGTATAAAAGACAACAACTTTTTAAATGCTGACTGAAAGGTCGCTGACTAAAGTTTATTGGAAATTCTAGGAATTTGGATTATGCAAAAAGCGAATATGCTACAAGATAAATGGATACTCAAACCTTCTGTTTGTCGCCTTATTTTAAAAGTGGGGAAGTTGATGAAGCCTGATTTGCTCTGATCTATGTTGAAATCTGTGTAACTTTTGTACAAAATAGTGCCAGTGAAAGTGCAGGTATACTCAACAATACATACATAATACTGAGACTGGGTCCAAGAAAAGCACGAAACTACGAGGAGGATAAAATACCGGAGGACTTGTGGAAACGGATAATGTAAATCAAAGCTTGTGGTTTTACTTTTAACAATTCAATTCGTACTGCTTTATTTGCCTCAAAAGAACATTTTATATCCGATGAGGACAAAAGGGCAGAAGGCCCAGATCTTTGCCCCTGAAAAACAAGAAAAATGCATCATCCAGTTGCTTTTGTATTAGTCAGTTGACGAAGTCTTTGAGCACCATTTGTTTTAGATCGGTTTCGAGTAGGGGTAGGGTAACGTCTCTCATTCTCGCGCCAACAGAGACCTTCCAATTTAGATTTGCCAGATTTGACTAAACCATCAACATAATTATCAGGTAGAAAAAAACTTTACCCACTTGGTTTAGTGTTGTACAGGCGTACTTTTACAGTATGCCTGTACTTATTTAATAAACAGACCTCTGATTAAGTTCGTAAAAGGATATTTAAATGTATTCAATTCCTAATTTAGCATTATTTATTTGGGATTTTTATGCTCAATCAAGCTTGTTCTCTTGAACTTATTAGTTGCTGCTGGAAACATGAAAAATATGTTGAGTCATTTATTTTGCTATAGCAATTTTAGCTCGGCTGTACAAACTCTAATTTTATAAAATTCGAGCACCTTTGCGGAAGCGGAAATAAAAATCGATGATTTCTGGTATCTGGTAGAACATATTTCGAAATTGCAACGAGTTATTCCGAATATCCGAGCCCGGATTGACCATTTTGTATATATTAGTCCTACATGAACCGCATTTACACAGCTGTTAAACAACAACCAAACTTCAGCATTTTTCAAGAATTCAAAGCGGTTTTTTCAATCGATGATTCTCAAAGTAGTATTTATTCAGCGACGACGGGAAAGAACTGGATGATGCAACAAAAATTCCGCCGCTCTTGAGGAGTCTTAGTGTTAAAATTTACGAAAAGTTTTTAAACTACACTGTTAGGCAAAATCAAGTGCCCACCTCATCAGACTTGAAAAGAAAACCGAGTTGAAAAAAAACAATGACAAAAGAAGTGCCCACTGCATTTTGGCTCTCGAGAAGAATTTTTTTTAGGTAAAAGAAAAGCATTGTTATAATGTATATGTCCTCTTTTGGCGTTTAGGACCAGCTGCAGCTGTGTTGGTGTTTCGGTGTGTTGCAAGGTGTTTCTGTGTTTCAACTTATCTATCGATACCACAATTGAAACTTAATGCAATTTGGCAACCATGGATTTTTTCGGCGTTTAATTCACGCACACTAACACACCAGTGCAAACGAGAGGGAAACAAAACAGTGAGAAAACAAACAACCGGTCTAAGGAAGTGGTGCAGAAATAAATTTATCTCTCAAAAGGTGGCGAGTGTGCTTCAAGTGTGCCTGAGTGTGTTTTTGAGGGTGTTACCACATGGTGGTTGAGTGACTTACGCCCTGTTTTGTGTATAACTTTTTATTTATATTTTGTTTTTGCATGGGAAAAATTGATAAAATTTTGAATAAAACTAGTTTAGAGTGTAATTTTTACATGTCCAACATTTTACCACAATCTGTTAAGTGGTTATCGAGATGGCTTCCTTGCAGATGGCTTTCCTTACTCCGAAAAAAAAATTGACGCTGTCGTGGAAAATCCAGCCCAGACCCATAGGTGGATCGCGAAACAGCTGGGAATCAACAGTTCGACCGTGTCCCGTGTGGTAAATTGTCAAGGAGACCTAGTCGACCCAGCGTCGAGCTGGCAGCGGAAGAAAAGCGAAGACGACCGACCTCATGAACGCAAGGAAGGACATTCGATTCGGGACGTGGTCTTGAATGCCAATTCTTTCGTCTGGTTCGTCCAACAGACAACGAAGCGGGTCGGAGTTCATGCCTTCAGGATAAGGAATGCGTCTAACCGATAAACAGAATACGGTGGCCAAATCCCGCACCAGGAAACTGTACCTCGAGTGGATGGTGCTTCCGGATTGCCTCGTAATGGCTAACGAGACGTACATTAAAGCGGACAACAAGCAGATCTCCCGCCCGGAGTTTATCGTTGGCGAGTCTCAGATGGATGTTCCGAGAAGTTCCAGATAAATAAAGTCGAGGAATTTACCAAGATGTACTTGATTTGTTGACGATTCAGAAAGCCGTACATAACGACCGCCACCATTAACGACCAAATATATAAAAAAAGAATGCCTTAAAAGCGCATGCTGCCCTTCTTTCGGTCCCACGAAGGTGACACTCTGTTATGGCCGGATGCGGCATCGTGCCATTACATAGCTTATATGTGTTTATTCCCTTAGAGTTCAAAAAATATCCGACTTAAAATGAATTTTTCGTGATAATTTCTGTCTGTTGCATTTTTTTTCAAGAACAATCTTTAGGCTTATATGATTCTTATATTACTCATACATCATAGACTGCCAGTCTTGTAGTTTTTGAGTGGCTAAGGTGTTTTTGCATTACTCTTGGAATATTGAGGATTCTGATTATCATGGATCTTTAATAAACTTTGCGAGCCCGTTAGTGAATTCAAAAGACTTATAAACATTCGTTCTGTCTAGTCATTTTCATTACGTCCAAAACAAAACTTTTCATATTAAGTCATTTAAAATGTATATGGCGTTGAGTAAAAGCAGCCTGCTACTGCTGCCCTACGGAAACCTGTTACTAGGCCCCACGGAAACCTGTTCTAGAAAGACAGGTCCAAGTACAAATCATCAGATGGCCACTAAACGTTGAGGAATATCCTACTGGAGAAATTTCATGAATTTTGATACCCATATTGACAGGGTTATCTACTGAAAATGTTCATGGTCAGTCGAGGCCCCACGGGAAACTGTTCCGGATTGACCGGTCCGATGACAAATCATCAGATAGCCACAAAAGGTTGAGAAACAGCCTACTGGAGAAATTTCATGAATTTTGATACCCATATTGCCCGGATTCATTCTAAATATGTTTATGGCCAATCTAGGCCCCACGAGAACCTGTTACAGAATGGCCGTTCCAGGAACAAGTTGGCATATGGCCCACAAAAGGATAGAAAAGTTTCTAAGAATTATTGCAAATATTCTGGCATACATTCCTGCAAATTAAATAGATGTTCCAATATTGTGTCTCCGTACCGGAACACATCCCCGGTAACCCGGATTTACTGGAACCAGATGCATTCAAATGGTCATTGCTGATAATGTTCCTTAAGCAAATGAGTTTTGGAATCTAACGGTGCCAAAAGAATTTTAATCGGTCAATAAAAGCCAGAGCTATAATCATTCGAATCATTTCGGGTACCCTGTCGATCACTTAAGGGGTAAAAAAAATCGAAGACCCCCCTTCGGCCCCCCTTGCTACTATGCGAAATGTTTTTATGCAAAAAGGTGCCTTCTAATAATTATTATAAAGATGTCACTGAATTTCAGCTTCCTTATTTAAAATAAACTATGAAAATACGTAATGTAAAACATGAAAAGGTACCCGGGTACCCAGTCGATCACATATGGGTTAATAAACGGAATACGGACTTCATCACTGACATTGAAAATGAATGCACAAAACAACAAAGAAAATGAACCTTCAGATTGTTCGTAGGATGATCTTTCTTTTGAAGAAAAAAAAAAGGTTGTGAAGGTAATATAAATAATTGCATAATATTGTTTTAATTAGTAACAGTTTTTTCAATTTATTTCCAATTGCAAAATATAACCTCAACAGCGTTGGTTGCATAAATCACCGCCGCATTGTGACATTATGGGGTCAACCATTTTGTCTTCGGAGGCACGAATCTTTTCTAGGAAAGATGAAACTTATCTAGGGGGGCATATTAAGCCGATACGATAATGTTCATGAACTGGTAAATATTATATATTGATTAGATGCACCAGCTTCCTAAAACTCTCCAGGTATGGTGAGATACGCAATAATTCTGATTATGTATCTACTCCATTTAAATTTGATAACTTGGTTCATATCATAACACAAAAAAAGCTATGTATTTCTAAATCCTAGGACACAATGTAACCATTAAACTGATGCGAAGTTTCACTGCCATGTGCTTGAACGATTTCTAATAAGCTGCTTATGAGCCTCCTAAAACTTGAAAGAACTTAGTAAAAACTGACTGTACATAACCAAATAAAATGTGTGTGAGAATTTTGCAACGCCCCAAAAGCTCGCTAAATAAATTTGTCATCTGAGTATTCACCTAAACAATCAGACATTTCCGTACTTTTAATTTTGCTTTGCATCACTTTTCATATTTATGTTAAGAATAAAAGCTGTGTATCATTCCAATCGCTTGGTTCCTATAATTAAGCTCGAGCCACTACTCAAAATGCAACATTGATGTATCTGTCCCGTGCAATTAAATACAATCCTTAGCTTTGTTATAATGTATAAAAAAATAGAAGTAAAATAAATCCCTCCATGTGAGGTTTTTTTTCTATGAAAACTATAAAACTACAGCACTTTCTACTTCTTTGCAAAACTTGTGGATATTTGCGATACAGTTTTTCATAAAAATTTCATCTAAATATTTTTTTTTTAAACACCATCAACTTAGCGGCTCAAAAGCTACAAATTCAAAAATATGAGTTGGTGTGCTATAACAATTAGAAAAAGAACTCCCTCAAAACAAAAATAAAAATTAATCGCAGCATAATATGTAGTTTGTTATCATTTATTAATGTAGAATAACGGCCTTTATGGTTATTACTAAACAATCAGTGTAGGCTACATTATACAGTTCTTTTGAAAATTGTTATTCTTGTAACAGGTTACAAACAGACTATATATACTAGATCTACCGCTATGTTTTCGGACAAAAAATAAGTTTTTTTTTACTGGAATTGCAAGAAATTGCAAGGAAGTTTTATTGATTCAAAACTCGTGCTGTAAAAAAACGTATAAACTTGTATTTTGAGTTGCATATTAAACAGCGCATTAGGATATGAAGTTGCAAAAATAACTTATTTAAAATACATTAATATTCCCTTAATTCCATTGTTTATCTAGAACACATGAAAAAGGCTATATGGTGATGAAAACACTAAATTAAAAATCGTAAAATAAGTTGGATGCTTACGATGGACTATAAAAAACATCCTACACAATTTCTTCCAAACAAAGGCGTACAAACAAACACACATAACACACACATACACATACCCAGTCAACCCCAGCCACGTACACGACAAAAACTAGGTCCAGGTTTAAAACTCTCCATATACTATTATTTTTACTACTACTATTCATAAATACCATGTTTATTTACGGACACTAAATTAGAACTGAACAAAAATACAAAAACATTGTCGTATGTAAACACCAATTTAGTAAATTAAGTTATTCCTGAGTGTACAGATTAGACAGAATTGGTAATACGCTAATTTTACCACTAATAATGCCTAAAACACTTTTTTATCCATCCAAAGAAATGTTTCTGGTAATTTGCCAGGCTAAAATAAAAGTTTCATTTGCGAATTATTTTCGTTTTTTTTTAATTACGTTAAATAAACAGTCTGATTTAATATTAATTTTTATTGCATGGTTTAGATAAAATTATTGTTGCTTAATGTGCTATGTGTACCCATGGTATCCCTATTTGCTCAATGTTATAAAGTGACTGGAACTGATATTTTAAATTAATGAAACAGTATTATATAATGACATATTCGTACATATTGTTGTTCTTATTTCATGTTCATATAATTTAAATCTCAATTTCAATTTAGATAACGCTTAATTTCTGTAAAACACGTCTGATAACGATACGTTTCATTTGTTTGACGAGAGACGAACCAGCCAACGGCTAAAAATCTCTTAAATAAAGATTATTCAATTCGTTCCATTTGAAGATTCTGCAATTTGTTAAATAATTCAAACATATATTCAGACAAAATAGGACTTGCTTGAAAGAAAAAAAACGCTGTCAGCGGCTATTAATTCAATTTTCATAGATGAATTTGACGTAAGAAATGAAAATGGTAATGTAAGTTTAAAATGTATCCACAAAAATGTTGGTAGAACAGACGGCTTTCTTGATTAAATATATAGTGCCCTTATTTACAATTGTATCATCAATTTGATTTTTACTAAATCAATCTACTTTCATCGCTCTCTATTCATTGCGATTTCAAGACATTTTATTTGCGAAGGTAAAAAGCGCTCGAAAGCAAAGTAAGTATTATAATGGGATCCTTATAAGAGCATGGTGGATTGTTATTCGGAGCAACACATTAATTCAGTAAGACGTTTTTCAATATTCTCTCTCCCCCTCCATATGTTTTTCATTTAAACCTGAAAAAAAATACACCAGATGCCATTTCCTCTAATGAATCCTTACGTACATGATACGAACTGAAGTTTTAACAACAATATTCCTACAATTCATACTTTTTCCTACAATTTCTTCTTAAATATGTTAACTGTTCAAGCTGCTTCATGCAAATTTCACTATGGTATCTGAAAGAAAGCATGTGTTCAATATACAGAAACACAAATAACGAAAATGCTCAAAAAATGGATGAAAATCTCGTTCTTCAAATATTGAAGCGATTTGTACATCCAGATGACTGTGAGCAATATGACAAAACAGTTCAACTTATCATTAGACAGCGAATGGCGATTCTTTCGTTGTTGCGCTCCATTCACTGCAAAACATAAAAAACAAGCTTTCAGCTAACCATTTTCACAAATTTTATGAATTTATCCTAACCCGGAACGACTGTTCTGTATGCCTTTCATTGCGTGTACGGTTTCTAACTGCGTGTATGATTTTTGACAGTTCTCGACATCTTATTCAAAACGACGTAACTGGTTTTGGAAATAATGTTGCAACATTCGAATGTAAACTTCTTGAAATTCTAAGCACAATAGCGCAAACTAGGATCACCACCACAAAGAGTAATATTTCCCTAACATGATGGCGATGCAAGGTTCCATGGGGGGCTGGGTGGTTTGAGATGTATACTTTTGAATCTTTGTTTACAATATCAGATATGTCGCTTTGAAAAGGTTGCCTAGAAAATTTAATGTTTTTTCTCACACACAAACACTAATTATACAGAGCATGACTCACACGCACACATACGTAAGAAGCGAAAAAGACACTAACACATATGCAGACGCTTAGTTTAAACCACTCACTCATACATGTGTATACTTGAAAGTAAAACGATACTTTTTATGGCACATGCTTTTGAAGGTTGTTGTCTACACTGCGTCAAATTTTGAATGATAGGTGACGATCAATTGTTGTATTACGGCATTCATAATACAACAGTTGTGAGTCTTTCAATCACCAGTGTACCGAAAACTGTCAACGACTATTTTGGGTGTAGGTTTAAAAACGAATTCTATATTAGTTTCAGCATGATTTATGCAGTCATAATAATAAATAACAAGAAAAGCAAAACATGAGCTTCTACCGGTGCGCAATATGGTTTAGTTTTGCGGATGATAAACTTAAATCACTTGAATCCGATAGTATGGTGCATTATATTCCTCAAATGCATTGGGAAAAAATTGTTTGTAATCGAATCAATTTGAATTCGAATTAAAATTTTAGGACCCAAGGTATTTATGTCATAATAAATTATGCAAGCGGTGACTATTGTTAAAAAATACTTAACTACGCGAAGGCATAATGTACTATTGTGAAGTCGCGATTAGATGATTGGAGGAGAAGGGAGACGAAGTTTAAAAATGGTCAGACCCAATGTTTTCGGTACACATTAAGGTGAAAGTTAAAGAGTTTCCGTTGCTCTGACTTCACACTCATTCAAGCCACACCTAAATTCAAGTTGCAACGTGGTATTGGTCATTTCCGTAAATGACGCAAAATAGCAAAATCTAGATGTATTGAAATCGTGCGACATGCAATATTGATGAAAATTATTATTCTCATCAGCTTATTATTAACAACATTTTAATTATAATTCGAATTAAAATATAAACGCTGATTGATATAATAAAAAATAAAACATTATTATAAAATAATTCTGATAGTAAAAATTATTAGCATTGGTAATACGTAGGTCTTCTATCCATTTTATTTTTATTATCATGATATTTATATTTGTAACAACATAAATATTATAACGATAATATGGATTGTTATAACAATCATCATATGAATAAAATATATAAAAATTATAATTTTCATTATGATGATTATTTTAGCATTTTTACTATAACATTCAAAATATTTTAATAATAAGTATCACTCTTACGATTATTAATATTATTACTGTTGTTATTGTTATTATTATTATTACCCGATTTCATCTCACTTCTCAGCATGTAGCTGGAAACTTTCACCTACCCCCGGGTGTGGGGCCAAAGGGGGTTAGGCTCGGTGGATACATTCGTCAG